>JAQISU010000392.1:227500-312500 GCA_029339505.1 Unio delphinus | reverse complement strand
TGTCACTAACATTAAGGAACATTAGGTTCATATATAATTTTGTCCATACATATTTTAAACTTTCCAAGACATTTCCTTTTTTATATTTTATTCAATTATTTATTTATTTATTTATTTATTTATTTATTCATTTATTTATTTATTTATTTATTTATTTATTTATTTATTTATTTATTTATTTATTTGGGGGGAGATGAGCTAGGTTCGGTTTGGAAGGTAACCAATGTGTTTCATACTGAGTAAACCTTAAAAATGAATCCAAACTTGATCATTATATTGAACAAAACAAATCACCGACATGTACAAATATAACCTAACAGTAGTATCAGGATCTGCCATTCAGCATAATCAGCAGGCTTAGTCAGGACTCATTCATGGTCGGGCAATAGCTAACTGTCAAGTATCAATAGTCAGGACTCATGGTCGGGCAATAGCTAACTGTCAAGCATCAATAGTCAGGACTCATGGTCGGGCAATAGCTAACTGTCAAGTATCAATAGTCAGGACTCATGGTCGGGCAATAGCTAACTGTCAAGCATCAATAGTCAGGACTCATGGTCGGGCAATAGCTAACTGTCAAGCATCAATAGTCAGGACTCATGGTCGGGCAATGGCTAACTGTCAAGCATCAATAGTCAGGACTCATGGTTGGGCAATGGCTAACTGTCAAGCATCAATAGGCAGGACTCATGGTCGGGCAATAGCTAACTGTCAAGCATCAATAGTCAGGACTCATGGTCGGGCAATAGCTAACTGTCAAGCATCAATAGTCAGGACTCATGGTCGGGCAATGGCTAACTGTCAAGTATCAATAGGCATAACTCATGGTCGGGCAATAGCTAACTGTCTAGCATCAATAGTCAGGACTCATGGTCGGGCAATAGCTAACTGTCTAGTATCAATAGGCAAGACTCATTCGTGTTTGGGTAATAACTAACTGTCAAGCATCAGTAGTCAGGACTCATTCATGGTCTGGCAATGGCTAACTGTCAAGTATCAATAGGCATAACTCATGGTCGGGCAATAGCTAACTGTCAAGTATCAATAGGCAAGACTCATGGTCGGGCAATATCTAACTGTCTAGTATCAATAGGCAAGACTCATTCGTGTTTGGGTAATAACTAACTGTCAAGCATCAGTAGTCAGGACTCATTTATGACCGACCAATAGGTAACTGTCTAGCATCAATAGGCATAACTCATGGTCTGGCAATAGCTAACTGTCAAGTATCAATAGGCATAAATCATGGTCGGGCAATAGCTAACTGTCAAGTATCAATAGGCAAGACTCATGGTCGGGCAATAGCTAACTGTCAAGTATCAATAGGCAGGACTCATGGTCGGGCAATAGCTAACTGTCAAGCATCAATAGTCAGGACTCATTCATGGTCGGCCAATAGCTAACTGTCAAGTATCAATAGGCAGGACTCATGGTCGGGCAATAGCTAACTGTCTAGTATCAATAGGCAAGACTCATGGTCGGGCAATAGCTAACTGTCAAGCATCAATAGTCAGGACTCATTCATGGTCGGCCAATAGCTAACTGTCAAGCATCAATAGTCAGGACCCATGGTCGGGCAATGGCTAACTGTCAAGCATCAATAGTCAGGACTCATGGTCGGGCAATGTCTAACTGTCAAGCATCAATAGTCAGGACTCATGGTCGGGCAATAGCTAACTGTCAAGCATCAATAGTCAGGACTCTTGGTCGGGCAATAGCTAACTGTCAAGCATCAATAGTCAGGACTCATGGTCGGGCAATGGCTAACTGTCAAGTATCAATAGGCATAACTCATGGTCGGGCAATAGCTAACTGTCTAGCATCAATAGTCAGGACTCATGGTCGGGCAATAGCTAACTGTCTAGTATCAATAGGCAAGACTCATTCGTGTTTGGGTAATAACTAACTGTCAAGCATCAGTAGTCAGGACTCATTCATGGTCTGGCAATGGCTAACTGTCAAGTATCAATAGGCATAACTCATGGTCGGGCAATAGCTAACTGTCAAGTATCAATAGGCAAGACTCATGGTCGGGCAATAGCTAACTGTCAAGTATCAATAGTCAGGACTCATGGTCGGGCAATAGCTAACTGTCAAGCATCAATAGTCAGGACTCATTCATGGTTGGCCAATATCTAACTGTCTAGTATCAATAGACAAAACTCATTCGTGTTTGGGTAATAACTAACTGTCAAGCATCAGTAGTCATGACTCATTCATGACCGACCAATAGGTAACTGTCTAGCATCAATAGGCATAACTCATGGTCGGGCAATAGCTAACTGTCAAGTATCAATAGGCATAAATCATGGTCGGGCAATAGCTAACTATCAAGTATCAATAGGCAAGACTCATGGTCGGGCAATAGCTAACTGTCAAGTATCAATAGGCAGGACTCATGGTCGGGCAATAGCTAACTGTCAAGCATCAATAGTCAGGACTCATTCATGGTCGGCCAATAGCTAACTGTCAAGTATCAATAGGCAGGACTCATGGTCGGGCAATAGCTAACTTTCTAGTATCAATAGGCAAGACTCATGGTCGGGCAATAGCTAACTGTCAAGCATCAATAGTCAGGACTCATTCATGGTCGGCCAATAGCTAACTGTCAAGCATCAATAGGCAGGACTCATGGTCGGCCAATAGCTAACTGTCTAACATCTACAAGAAGAAAGTATGCATTCAAGTTATTTAAATGTAGTGGAAGCGATCGGGAAATATATAAGTACAACTTCTCATTAAAAGACATTGAAAATTTGGAGACCTTAATAAATACAGATCGTAGAAAAAGGATCACTAGAACTAAAGATGGAAAGAGCAATGTGTTGGTGACACAGACAATTTGACAACATAGGCAATAATTTTGCTCTAACCGCTTTCACTTAATGCAGATGCATTAGGCAAAAACAAAAGAGTGTAAAATTTAGAAAACAACTACAACCTAAACTTTGTGATTTTTTTTAGAAATCTGTTAATTTTGATGTAAAGGACATGTGCATAATAACTGTATGTGTGAAAGAGTGATGGTATGGAATATGGTCACAGGTTTCATTAACAAAAGGTTAGGGTAATTAATAGTGACAAAATCGACATGCGGTAAATACATAATCATAGAAAGGAATTTATACCTTATTCAGTTAACTCCAGTAGTACAACACATCATTATGTGACATGCATACCGATCAACTTTAAACCTCAACAATTGTTACCGAGTTATTCAATACTAAACCCATATATACTGACTGCACCAATTAGTTAATTTGCATTCACTGATATACAAGTAAAAATAGATGATAACATTGCACTTATAAAATATTTATTTGAGTAAAATATTGTTGTAAAACATCACCCTAGCAGACAGAAAAGACGATCATCGGATTACTAGTTTGAGATCCTGCATCATTTTCATGGAAAGGCACGCAAAGGAAATGATCCCATAAGGAGTTTACTCCAGTAGTCCAACACGTCGTTATGTGACATGCACACTAAGCAACATTAAACCTGAGCATTTTTTATTGATATAAATTCCATACCAAACCCATATATAACAGGTAGACCACGAATTTTCTTTCTCTTGACTAATATACAAGATAAAGTATATGTTAATATTGTAGTTATCAAATATATTGCAAACTACATGTGAAAGACATTACCATAACCAAACAATACGACGATTTGTAAGTTTGAGTAACAACATCATTTTTAAGGAACGAAGTGATATGTAGTTTTTTGCATAGATTAGGAAATATGCTTCTCTAAAAAACAGTGTGGGCGATAAAATGCGTTAACATCAGGGGCCAGAAAGCGAAAATTATGAATGTACTGACGCTATAAACTTAATGTATATTAAAAAATATTTAGAATCCCATTTACCTTCTAGGTGCTAACTACTCGCCATCTACTGCATCCTTGCACTTGTCCATGTCATTTCAGATTAAATGTTACACCTTAAAAAAGGCGACTTTTGGTCGTACTATAGTGGAGAGTTGGACGAGTCCATAACTGGAATAGGCTACCTTGCAAACAAAGCATCAAGAGATCTGCGCTTGAATGCCGTCCCATATCTAGCAGAATCATGTACAATCGTTTGAAAGCATCTCCCTTTAACATCACAAATATCCAAGTATATGCTCCAACTACCGATCATGATGAAGAATAAATATAGTTTCAGAACAAACTTTAGGGTATTCTCAACATGGTCAGAAAAAGAATACATTCAAGGATACTGAAATGTCAAAGCTGGCAAAGATGCTCTAAAATACTAGGATGATCATTGTGAAACTTCTTGCAATGAGCTTACCAATGAAACAGGGAGACGGCTGCTCGAGTTCGCAAGCTACAACAACTTGGTAATTGCCAACACCCTGGTCCAACACAAAGCTTCACGGTGCTGGACATTGCACGCACGAATTCGAATCCATCATGACCAGATCGACTACATGCTGGTTCAAAACCTTTACCGCACTGGCATCAATAGAGCAAAAACGAGGATGTTCCCGGGTGCTTATTGTGGGAGTGATCACGACCTTGGGATTATGAACCTCCGAGTGAGATGGAAGAAACAGAACAAACCAAAAATCATCAGGCTCAAATTCAACCGTGAACAACTGTAGGACCCTAATATCTTCAAGTCTTTCTAAACCACAATTTGAGGAAGATTTGCTTCACTCCTAGTGATGTATATTGATGTTCTCAAGTGATGACAGACACTTTCAACACAGTCATGATAACAGCTGCCAAGGACTTCACTGGCCTTCATCGCCCAAAGGAAAACTCCTGGGTTACAGAAGAGATTCTGAATTTGTGCGGAGCTCGAAGAGACCTTTAAAATACCAGACATACAACAGAGGCATTATAGTACTGATAATTAAACAACAATATCAAACAAAAGTTGAAGAAAGCATAAGAAGGTTGGATTGGACAAAGTGCACATAAATAGTGAGCAGTCTAATAAATAACAACGGCAATAAAGTCATTCAAAACTGTGTAAGACCTCACCAGACAGAAGCAACCAAGAGTTAGTACCATTCAAGACAAGAATAGAACATGCCTCACAGAAGCGAGTTACATTGCAGAAAGATGGGCTGCGTATTGTAAAGAATGATACAACCACCAGAGCACAGGAGACCTAGATGTGCTTGAAACTCCAAACTCCACAAATAATGATGATTTTCCCATTCTCAAAGAAGAGGTGGAGGCAGCAATAATAATAATGTCTCCGATGACTTTGGCAATCCTAATGACGTAAACGAACTAATCTAATTATGACCTTGTCGATTTCGCTTCACTCTGATATTAACATTTTCTCTGACCAGTTTTATCAAGGCAGTGGTTATGATTTGCCTATGTCATTTATTGTTATCTCGTGTGACACCATGTTATTACACCTCTTATTCCACATTTAATCGTCGAGAACATCTCATAATATGTTAACACTTCACGTTATATGCCTGATATCTTTACACCTTAATCAGGTACAAGCTAGGAAGCTCTAGATATTGAACAATACAAACTTTATAGTATTCAATATATACTCTCTCATATTCGTTACAAATGTCACGCAGCAATGGCTTGCCTTCCATGGATAACTGACCTGAAAATAGTTTCATGTTTAAATACTGTGTGACATATTTTAGCGTTCGATAATCTCCACATAATGTTTTAAACGTCACGTAAAGAAGACAAAACAGACACTGGCTGTGAATCTGTTCAATTGAACACTTTAAAGCTTCTTGTTTGTAAGTATGGTTAAGTGTCTGGGCTGAAACATTAGACAGGATTTATGTAAACTGATTTAGTTTCTCTGTAACGTTTTCATCTTTTAAAAGCTTAGCCAGTGGTTGTATATATCGTTGCATATATATCAAACTGTCTGGAAACATAACTGTGTTTTCTTGTCATTTCCTATCGTTTGTCAGTCTCATGAACTTATCAAATATTAAAACCTTGCTGAACGACACCTTTTCGAAAATGACTTATATCTCTCCATCAAGATAATTTAAACACGATCGTGATGAAAATATAATTTAAACATGATCTTAACAAAAAATATAACTGCTATAACTGGAGAAGTTATAAATTAAAGACATGTGCTTACAGTATTTTAATTCATATTTTAATTCGCTTTGCAATGAATCCCTGTCCTTGCATACTAAGCGACTGTTGTTGCCAACTATCAGTAATTTTACATCCGATACACGCTGTCTTGGCACTAATTTGCTGTCACAGATGTAAAACGTATTTTTTTAATTCTACATTAAAACATCTTCTCTGTGAACACCATAGGTCATGCATTTGTAGTCTACCTTATTTTTCATTATTGTTTCGATAATTCTATCAATATAATCTGTTCGTCTGTCAACTAAGGATATATGTCCCTGTGGATTGATTTAGTATACAGTCATAAACTCAGTGAATATGTTGTAAATTATTTATTGTGCAGGATTCTATCTCCGCATAGATTGCCCCTACCAGGAGTTATACTGAGTTCTACTCGGCATCGACTTCGGCATCTAGCATGATTACATGTTAGCATCGCACAACTATTTTGTTGCATGTTCGTTTTGCTTTACACGTTGAAAGAGAGCGATGATATTTTAAAAATTGCATAAAGGCATAGACGTGTTTCACTATTGTGTCTAGTATTTGATGTTTAAAACAGGAGTCTCTGCTGGCATTGATTCTGTATAATTATCTACACCGTTGCATTGTCGTGCTACTTTGTTCTGGTGTACACAAATGTCGAGTATTATTTACAACTATATTTCTAATTTATATTTCCATGTGATGACACCAATTTTCAAAAGTTTATTGTCCATCGGCATTTCAGCTATTAAACTTATTTGAAATAGCGTTTGATGCAATTATCTCATACGTCTGTGTGTTTTAGTTTTGTGATGCATATCACGATTTCAATTGTGTTTTACTGTTATTAATTCCAATTTTAAAGCAGACACATTTACTACCAAACGTTGTTTAGAAAATTAAATGTACATTTTAATAGGTTTCATTTCTAGAGGATTGCGTGTGTGTTTTTGTTTTCTTCCTGGGCAGTTATAAAGCATGCAAATTTCAAGGCCATTTGAACACACCTATTTGCAATTTTTTTTTAAATGGTCAATTATACATAAAGTTTGCAGTATGATGCCCATTATTTATATTTACCTATACTGAACACTCGTAGGTAAAAATAAAGGTATATATTTTATTTATCTGATGCAGCGCGACAAAGTGGCCAGTAATTCATTCCGGAAGATTGGTATCTGAAAGTATCAAATCCTCACACTTAACCCTAACCCTAATCCAGCATAGTTTTGAGAGTTTGGAGCACCTGGATAGATATCAAATTTTCTAGATTCGATATAAAATCGCAATAAAAAGACACTGGCATGCAATAACAAGTCAGATTGAAAATAAGAACACAATACATCAGGCTATCATGGTACATCAGTAGGTGGTAGGGTCGTATAGAATTACCCTTAAGGTGTACATTTTCAAAGTATGTGTTTTCATACGTACTTTCATAAATTAGCGCACTCATGCGCAGAAAAAGGCACTCCATCCTTTTCCAGTCTTAAATATACAGATTAATCCCGTTGGATTGTTTTATTTGTTCTACAGTATTCACTTAACATTATTAAAATTTAAAAGGGCATCGTATTCACGATTACGATCTGCAACGTGCAAACTGGAGAGTCTTTATAGGAAACTGGGCATGTTAGAATGTAACTGGTCTCGTATTATTTGCTGACTAGGTACGCTTATATTTTAGCTGTTTACAAGAATCGTAATGTAGTAGTAGTCTCATGTTGCATTCTTAAATTAAAGGCATGCAACCTAAGGAAAAACGAATTAAATTATATATTTTTTTTTCAGTTCATAATTACTTATTTAGTTGAATAATTATGATTCAGGCTGTTACTGAGGCCAAAATCAGGCTAGTATCGGAAATTTTGTGATAAAATACGCGATGTTTCATTATTGTCTGGCAGACAAAAATTCGTTGTTTGCCATGCCTATATTCATGTAACCTCTTAGTTGACCTCTCCCGAAGATTAAGAATTTTAGCCATACGCAAACACGTGTTTACAAAAATAATGGCGGAAGCCACTAGATCGAAAAGCGAAAACTTACGGATTCTGAAAGGGAAAAAAAGAAGCTCTCTGGGCAAATTATGGCAGCACACGCATATGTATTGGTGACCAGCATGAACGATGGAATAAACTGAAGTCCACTTTGAGCCTCAAAACTAATCCAGAGGTTGCCAAATTCTTGCTGGATAGATGAGTCTCAATTTTGCAATGAACAGTCAAGTTTTTATACCACCATTTTATTTCTGTCTAATTAATTCTTTATCAAAACTCTTAAAATAACATGTTTTATATAAACTTGCATTATTCCATTTAGCATGAAATAAAATGTAACAGCCCTGAAACAATATCGCTGAAACCCGCATGTAAAGCATGACATATACTGTTGCTGTTTTTGAGGCTACCAAAGGAGAATTAATGATCATCATTTTCGCTCGCAACCATAAAACTTTATTTAGAGGCAAGCAGTCACATCTGTTAGTTTTTTTAAAAACTTATATATAATGTAAATGGTGATGACTGTAAAGGAAAGCAATGTAATGCAGTTTAGTATATTTTATGCATACTATTATTTGTAAAGTATGTATAATTATTGTCTAATGAAACATTTATTTTCCCTTGCTATATTAGTTATGAATTGAATGGCAGTGCAAGGAAAACATCAGAAACAGAGAGAAATGTCACAGAAGACAGGCCCACAACTTCTACACCTGGGCCAACAATTCATAGGATACAAATTCCTGCTGTGTCTGATATAACCACATCAGAATCAGATATGGCATCTGTGTAAGTATTACTACATTTTATTAAATTTTATGTATATTTAGTTGTTTAAAAATGTTTTGGTAGATGCACATTTAAGGAATTTATTTATTACCTGGAAGTGTATCATTCTATATTAGTTAAATACTTTGCAGTTGGTAAAGATTGTACATTTTGTTAAAAGATGGTTTGTTTTATTTAGAATAATATTTTTGTTGTAAAGTGTTTGTTGGTATTTGTGTCCTACTTTGTTATTGATATGTTCCTCATCATGCTGTTTGTATTTTAGTTAAAGAGTCTCAAGGGAGAATAGTCTTTGACTAAATGAGTCACCCCTTTAAATAAATCATTATTTCTTGAAGTTTTATCATTCCCATCATAATAACCACGATACATGATTATGCTTTCTTCTGGTTGAATGATAAAAAACTAAAGATTTCCAAGTTCAAGATTAGTATTTACACATTTCAAAATTTTATTTTAAGGGATTCAGTCTTTTCTGAAGTTGAAGAACTTAAGGAGAAGGAAAGTGTTCTGATGGAAAAGTCTAAAAGTTTTATCAACCCATCTGAGTAAGTATACTAACAAAAATAATTGGGATATATACATAAAAGGGGAATATTTGTGTTAAGCATACTAAAAAACAACCATTATGACACATGCATGATATATGTAATTAAACTAGAAGTAATGTATAGTATTGTATTGGTATTTGTGGATGGTATTTGTGTATTAACCAGAAAGTTGCTCCCACAATAGCTTTCTATTCAGTGTATTATCAAAAAAGTAAAAATTGTGTAATTACAATTTATCTTAAATATAGTATCGATGCATAATTGAAATAATGAAGATATACTGGTTATCACAGAAAGAAAATGAATACATTTTAATATAAATACAAACCACACTAAGGCCATAGTTATGGTTTGTCCGTTTAGTACATACACATGGAGAGGGCATACACTTGTGTATGGGGGGGGGGGGTGTCTACTAATAATGTATGTACACATATATACATCGATAGTAAACTTGTCTAATATGTAACCTGCTTGACTGGGTTCAATTGGTGTTTGAATTTTAGTGGACAATAGACAAACTTTTTAAAGTTATGCAGCTTTTATCTTTGTATATATATATATATATATATATATATATATATATATATATATATATATATATATATATATATATATATATATATATATATATATATATCTGTGTGTGTGTGTGTGAGTACCTAGCTACCCTAATTTTAAAAGAAACATACATGGGGGTGGGGGTTGGGGTTAATTTCATTATTGGTTTCTGTGCAGTAGTTTGTTTAGGCGATGTACTAAAATTTGGCATTGAGTAAATGGTAATCACTTGTGTCAAAAGCATAGAAACCTAGCATAGGATAATAAAAACTCAAGGTAATTTCTATAGAACTGGCTAGTATTTTGTACTTGGATGTCTGTAAACAATCTTTTATAGTAATGGTTTACTAGTTTCTCATATAAAAGTCTTTCGGAGACAAAGAAAAAGGAAGAACGGAGGCAGAGTTCGACGGACTGGAGGGAATTGGACTACCAGTGTATAGAAAGATCATACAGATGAGTAGGAACACAGGACAGTTGGACAATCTATTACACTAAGTCAGATAGATGATAAAATAGGACATCACTTGGTCGAGTTAAAGACGAGTGATAGTGTTTTAATTTGAATTTCATTTGAGAGATGACTGTTATTTAATGATATTAAATTGTTGTTTTTTTACTTTCACATTTTGTGTATTCATTAATTTAACTGTAGGCACCACTGAATGGGGGCTCTGAACATTGCATCTCTCTATCAATATTTCAATTCCTCACAGAAACACGCCGGAGGGGGGTGTCTTTATTAATAATTTAAATATTATTGGGAGCACCCCACCCAACCTAAATAACACGGAAAACCTCTGTAAATGCCATAATTATTCTTAGATGACATTCTTCAGTTTTTTATGCCTAAGTGTTTGTTTTCTTGTTGTTTTTTTATGGTTTAACGCTATTTTTCAGCACAATATAGGCTATACATGGCGGCCAGTATTAATGGTGGAGGAAGAACCTGGAAAACCCCGGAAAGAATTACCGAACCACGAGAAACTACTGGCAAGCTTTCTCACATACCCACATTGGCCGAATCCGAGATTCGATCCCATGCAGACAGAGGTGAGATGGCAGTGATCCGTAACGGACAGCTCTCGGGGCCCCTTACGCTTGACTATATTCTTGAATTAAAGTTATGTCTGTACATGGACATTTGTACTTATATAAATTTAGTACATTTCATAATATATAACAGTTTTACACTGTATGCAGTTGTGTACATTCATCTGGGTATTCATATGAAGGGTATAATTATTTCTATGGTAAATGAACACATTTTAAAAAACTGTCCACTGTATTTATGGATTTTCTCTCAGGTCTTTTCAAGAAAATGTCTGATGTGGAGTCGTGCTATTAGTAAGCTAAATTTAGGCGTCTTAGGATGGTTTACTATGTCACGTAAGCGACCAGGGAAGGCTTAATGTGTACTATTACGGTTCAGAGAAACATGCATGTCTATTAATGCCGAAGAAATGAGAATAAAATGCTTGGCGCAAAGACACTCAGCGGAAGCCCTCGTGGGCTGATCCTATGGAAGGATTTGAATCCGTACCCTTTTGGCTCAAAATCGGGAATGCTAACCACCTCACCGCCACAGCTCCTATCCCAATCAATCGTTTCATTACGACAAACAGGAAGGCTCATTGGGCAAATTATATAGCCGGGCCCGCAGGAGAACTATCTACAAAATCATGTAGCCTAATTGTTACCGACAATTACCATCATCAAGCTGTATATATGTTCCTGTAGGTAACGACTTCGTTTTAAGAGTTTGGACACATTTGAATAACTGCAACCATCTTCTGAAAAGCCGAAAACGTTCACACTAAAAAGTGAACTCAGTTGTTTGTTTTGTTTTGTTTTTTATGGTTTAACGCCATTTTTCAGCACAATATATAGGCTATACTTGGCGGCCAGTATTAGTGGTGGAGGAAGAAACCGGAAAAACCCCGGAAAGAACCACCGACCCACGAGAAGCTACTGGCAAGCTTTCTCACTTAACTACATTAGCCGAATCTTAGACTCGAACCCACGCAGACAGAGGTGAGATGGCAGTGGTCCGTAACGGACAGCGCTTTAGACCACTCGGCCACTCGGGGCCCCTATTTTTGTAATATTACGTGTTATAACATGAATAAGAAATTAGAACTCCGAATATGTAGCTCCGAATATGTAGCTCCGAATATGTAGCTCCATATAGATTTTAGACACAATGCTAGTAGATAAGGAGCGAAAGTCTCGAAATAAAACAATAGCGATAGTTTGTTATAGCATTTCAGGGAGTTTATGCAAAAAAGCAATTCAAGTATCGGGACGTTTTAAATCATTTATATGTTATGTTTAGCAATCCCCAAGACTTTACTTTATTGATATAAAGGTCGTAATAAGTATTGCCCTTCGAAACATAATGTTATTATAATATAGTTTGTAATGATTCATATATTTTCATATATCATCTGTTTATACTATTTAAAGCAATATTTTCACGCGCACTACAATATATATATATATCTATATATATATATATATATATATATATATATATATATATATATATATATATATATATATATATATATATATATATATATATATATATATATATATATCCTACAACTATAATCTCACAATAAATGTTAGAGGATGTAACCTAAAAACAATCTAAAAGTCGAACGTGATTGGAACGAATTTGTAAATCTTATTTAAACAAGACTTCCCTTAAACAGTACATCATACATTAGCCATGATGAAAATATTATTATGATTCATATTTGTAAACAAAACCTCTTGCGTTGTCTAGTATACGCAGATATACACTAAGATCCAGTAACCGTTTGGCTAGTGCACCAAAAGACGTTGCTCAGTAATACCAAGTGAAACAATCTTTTTCGTGGATCTTTTAAGTCAGCTGGCGTTAAATGGTGTCTTTCTTATCTTGAATGCCATCGATTTGCAATGTTTAGATATTGCATCTGGAATAAAAGGTAAATTAATGTGTTGAAATATTTGTAATGTCTCTTTCTCCATCCTGACTTTGACCTTTGACATCTTATCATGGCATCAAAGCATTTCTTTCTTGGTCTAAACGCAAGCTGCTTACCGAGTTTGATAACGGTAAATGGTGAACCACGAGTTATTGGGCAGAAGTTAAAAGTGAAACAGACGATGGATATACGTATGTACAAGATACGTTCCACCATATTGCAGGCGTACAGTACAGAAACTTCAGAAAGGGCTTTTTATGAGTATTATACCTAACTGAATAAGAAAGGTGCTGATTGAAGATTGCTACTAACTTGAAATGTAAAGTTTATTTAATAGCTATTATGACATTTGAGTACTAGGTTTCGTGTCTATACAAGTCAATCGTTCTTCCCGTTTTCATTAAACGGTTTCACTGTCGTTGTATACTCGCAAAAATACCGCAAATTTACACAGGAGAAAGACAACGACGAGGGTTTGATTCAGCAAACCAGTTCAGGCATTATATATTAATAGCTGATAAACATTAGTAACTCTAGATCCCAATGCAACTTTGTGAATTTAAATAATTAAATGAATGCCTTGGTTGCCTGGTAAGATAAAATCAACAATTATAATTTTCCCATGAAAACAAATCATATATCAAGACATATATAAGTTCACTCTTTCTGTGGTTACGACAATATAAGAATAACTGACATTTTATATCACTTTCCAAGTACACAACAATAAATTTACACTAAAATATATAATTGTTACATTAAACAAAACATGATCGCGTGCAGTCCGTGATATCTTATTTTGTAAATTAGCATTTAAAGGAACTAAGGTTGCATTTTCTCATTTGATACATGTTCTTGGATAATCCATAAACAATTATTGCACTTCAAATACCAAACACTCAGATGTAATGTTTGCTCATTTATCTGTCTTAAACAATGTCGATGATGTTTTGGAATATTAAAATGAGCTATTTTTCATTCGACACAGCCTATATTGGCAATGCATAATTTGAGATTGTTCAAACTATGTATATACATTTATACATATATAATACGGAAATTATCCAGCTGCTCGATGTGTCTGCAGTATACAATTCAGGTCTCGCAGCCGTAGGGAGGTGATACCTAACTGTGGTATGTATCTTAAACTCTTTTGAATGGTAAAGGATTGCGTCGGTCGTGTTTTTGTTGCGCAGTCTTCAGAGTGCCTTTCCTGCTTTACTGATTCTTGAGGAGAGCTTCTTTTCCAGCGAACCATCGTTCGAGATGACATTGCCTAGTCTTTTGAAGTTGCTCATACTTTTCAGTTTAGTGACATCAATGATGATGACAGGATGTAGATTACTGGTGTTTCGGCATGGCTTGGAAAGAACTTTAGTCTTGAAAACGCTAATTGTTAAGGCCAGATAACTTAGAGGCTTCTTGAAACTTGATAAGCATATTCTATATATCACTTGTTTTATGTGCCATGACGGCACGGTCATCATCAAACAGAGTTTCCCAAATGAAAACTTCCAGGGTCCTCGGTTTTTGCAATGATTCGTTCCAGGTCAAAGAGTGAACTACCATGCCGATAGTTGACATACAACGTCCTCTTGCAGTTCCTGTGCGGTTTGGTTGGCGACGTAGGTAAAGAAGTGTTTAAATAGAACCGGTGTTAGGACAC
Organism: Unio delphinus; assembly: GCA_029339505.1. Taxonomy (NCBI): domain Eukaryota; kingdom Metazoa; phylum Mollusca; class Bivalvia; order Unionida; family Unionidae; genus Unio; species Unio delphinus. The sequence continues at coordinate 297,871 of JAQISU010000392.1, read as the reverse complement.
AGCCCTGTTGTACCCCGTTGGAGATCCGGAAGGGTTCGGATGGGCCTCCAAATATTTGGGCATCATGTCCATGCATGATATCAAGGAAAAGCCAGATGATCTTATTGAATATGCTCGAACAACCGAACCTTGCTAATACAGATCTGAGGGTGTTCCTATTGAGTGTATCGAAGGTCTGGGTGAGGTAAATGAAGATGTAGTAGAGCTCCTGTCTTTGCTCAAAGTATTCCTCTTGGACCTGCCTAACAGTGAATATAATGTTCATCGTTCTGTGTACCGGAGGGAAATCTCACTGATCATCAGGTAGGTTAGTTTTAAAACAGTAATTAATCGATTCAAGTTGGAGATGACGGATATGACAGTATAGTTGCCACGGTAAGCGTTGCTACATTAGTACGTAAATAGATAAAAGATGATGACATCAAGGAGGTTGTCTGACATTGGATCCTCTTTCCATTTACTCTGGAGTATATCAATAAAATCTTTGATTTCACTGGGTTCTCCTAATTTGCAAACTTTCACTGGGAGTCCATCATTTCTCGGAACATTGTCCGAGTTCATCTGCCAGGTGGACTTCTTGATTTCGTTAGCCGAAGGTGGTAAATCGAGTTTCTCAGAGTACTGACTGTTGGGGATCTGTTCAAGCTTTGAGTGGATGGCATATTTAGCCTCCCACCTAAGTTCTCATCCAAGAGAAAATGCAAATGTTCACTTGTTTTTGATAAGCATGGATCAACTGCTGAGAGCAAAGGGATATATATATATATATATATATATATATATATATATATATATATATATATATATATATGTGTGTGTGTGTGTGTGTGTGTGTGTGTGTGTGTGTGTGTGTGTGTGTGTGTGTGTGTTTCTAAAAGGGATGTAAACAGCTTACAATACACCGAACGGCTGTTTAGGGTTGTTAGTATCGACGTAGTGCTGAGTGTCCTTACCCTTCTTGTTGAATACCTTCTCCTTCATTTGGCGTGGTTTGTTTTGTCTCTTTAGGAGTTTGTACGTGTATGCCTAGGAGGTGGAACTTGGGTCATTTAGCCATTCCACATATGCTGTATCATTCTACACAGAACGGCTGTTTAGGGTTGTTAGTATCGACGTAGTGCTGAGTGTCCTTACCCTTCTTGTTGAATACCTTCTCCTTCATTTGGCGTGGTTTGTTTTGTCTCTTTAGGAGTTTGTACGTGTATGCCTAGAAGGTGGAACTTGGGTCATTTAGCCATTCCACATATGCTGTATCATTCTACTGAATGAACAGAGAGATATGATCGTGTTTTTGCTGTAATCTGAGACGATGTTCTTGACTTGGCACCATTCTCATAGCTGGCATAATCTTATGGTATTTTGGCACTGGGACTCTCGTCAAGTGCTTCTTTCAATCTTGCTGCGTTAAACCGTGCCCTTGTGATCTATAGACGCTTGCGCTGAGTATAAACAGCACTGACGTTAAGATTTGATCTGAATTGTCTGTGGTCGGTCAAGCATTCAGCAAAAATCCAACGTCCTGCATACCTAAAGATCTGATAATGCCATAGTCTATCAGATGTCACTGTTTAAACCTTGGATGCATCCAATGTTGTCACACACACACACTGTCAACTTTCCGAAATAGAGTGTTAGTGATGTACAGCATGTAGTTAGGGTATTTCGTTAAGAAGACGATACCAGTGGTGTTATGCTTCCTCACACCATGCGAGCCAAGAACTATCTTCCAGTCACTTTCCCAACTCTGGCATTGAAATCGCAGATGCTAATTCGTTTGTCACTGGTGGATGAAGATTTAGTAAGTTTGCCTAAGTCTTCATATAACTCTACCTTTGCTTCTTTCGAGCTGTAGAGGGTAGGAGTTTTTGCACTAATTCCGGCTACATGACGTGACGTCTTCATCGGAAAGAGCAGCTTCTTCACGAGTCACTAGTTGATGCCAACTGGAAGTCCTACATTAGGCCTCGTCATGGTTCCAGATTTTCCCTTCTAGAAAATCTGTATCTTCCTTCGGCTTCTTTCAGCATGCTATCTTTTACGAGCTTTGTTTCACTTTTGTAGTAATTAATATCAATGAGATAGCAAATCAGTTTTTTGAGAGAGAGAGAGAGAGAGAGAGAGAGAGAGAGAGAGAGAGAGAGAGAGCGATTGATGTTAAATAATTGACTAACAATGAACATATTTCTATGGGGATTAATATCAACTTTGTTACACTTCTTCTTTTGATTTTTATCATTACTCTGCTTCTTGCACTCATTATTGCTCCTCCTATAGACGCTGTCTTTGTGATGATGATCACGATAATTTGTTGTGGTGGTTCAGATTATTATTATTATTATTATTATTATTATTATTATTATTAGTTGTATTATTATTATTATTATTATTAGTAGTAGTAGTAGTAGTAGTAGTAGTAGTAGTTGTAGTAGTAGTAGTACTACGCTGCTGCCGATGATAATGATCATGATGGCGACGACGATGAAATATTTCAGCCATATTTAAATGAGTACATATCTTGTATCAGTATAAAATCGAGGCCGTATTACGGCTAATCCAAAGATAAAACAAAATTTAATCAATAGCTTTATTGAAAATGTAACTCGTTGGCAAAGGAAAAAAAATCTGAAACAAATATACATTATGTATACAAAATTGCAAAACAAAATCTTAACGATGTTGATGCTATTCATTCGCGTCGTGATATATAAACAAATGAGTGATTGACTTTTATTAATTTTATTTGTAAGCATTTCCTAAATCAAAGTCCGTTTATATATAATTATTTTCACCATCTGGTTTCCATTATCGTGATATTACTTAGACTGTTCTTCTCTCTCTCTCTCTCTCTCTCTCTCTCTCTCTCTCTCTCTCTCTCTCTCTCTCTCTCTCTCTCTCTCTCTCTCTGCTGCAGGCTTGGTGCTAAAAGCTGAAAAACTGAAATTTTTATGCCGCTTTTTTAATTAAAACTGGTACTAAAATAAGACAAACATAATTTGTAATGGGGATGATGATGCTACTACGACCACTGCCATTGCGACTACTAACTTAAAACTACTACTACTACTACTACTACTACTACTACTACTACTACTACTACTACTACTACTAATAATAATAATAATAATAATAATGATAATAATTATTATTATTATTATTATTATAATTATTATTATTATTATTATTATATTACTACTACTACTACTACTACTGCTACTACTACTACTACTACTACTACTAATAATAATAATAATAATAAGAAGAAGAAGAAGAAGAAGAAGAAGAAGAAGAAGAAGACGACGACGACGAAGAAGAAGAAGAAGACAAAGCAAAATGCTACTATATGATGAAAAGTGTATGTATTCAACTCATTTAGTAAAGTAATTAACAAATGAGGGAGTAGGCTGAAGGACAAAAAAATGCTAAGATCATTAAAAGATTAAATGGCTCAGCCTCGCACATCTTATTGCCTTCGAAATGTAATGATAATGTAGACGTAGTGTAACACAGCAAGGAGTATTGTATTGCACAATTAATGTAACGATAAAGTAGACTTAGAGTGTAACCAGCATTTAGCATATTATTGTCTACGACATGTAAAGATAACATAGGCGTAGAGTGTAATCAAGCATGGATTATCATATTGCCTACGACATGTAAAGATTGCAGAGGCGTAGACTGTAACCCAGCTTAGAGTATTATATTGCAAATGAAATGTAACCATAACATAAACTTAGAGCTTAACCCTGCATGGAGTATCATATTGCCTACGACATGTAAATATAAAAGACGTAGAGTAGCCTAGCATTGTGTATCGTATTACCCACAACATGTAAAGATGATGTAGACGTACAGTGTACCCCATCATGGAGTATCATATTACCCACAACATGTAAAGATGATGTAGACGTACAGTGTACCCCATCATGGAGTATCATATTACCCACAACATGTAAAGATGATGTAGACGTACAGTGTACCCCATCATGGAGTATCATATTACCCACAACATGTAAAGATGATGTAGACGTACAGTGTACCCCATCATGGAGTATCATATTGCCTACGACATGTAAAGATAAAAGACGTAGAGTAAAATAGCATGGTGTATCGTATTACCCACAACATGTAAAGATGATGTAGACGTACAGTGTACCCCATCATGGAGTATCATATTACCCACAACATGTAAAGATGATGTAGACGTACAGTGTACCCCATCATGGAGTATCATATTACCCACAACGTGTAAAGATGATGTAGACGTACAGTGTACCCCATCATGGAGTATCGTACTGCATATGACATGTAAAGATAACTCAGACGTAGAATGTAACCCTGCATTGAGTGTTATATTACCCTGAGTGTTATATTACCCATGAAATGTAAAGATTTTGACGTATAATGTAACCCATGGTGGAGTATCTTATTCTTCAGGACATATAAAGAAACGTAGACAAAGAATGTAACCCAGCGTGGAGTTGAACGTTTACCACATTTTCAATAAATAATACAATTGGTTAGAGAAAATACAACATTTGAAAGAAATTAAATTGTGAATTTGGTTTTGATGCTTCATTTTATGTTAGAAAGGGGAATGGAAAGAAAGGTCATACCTACCTGGAACTAATGACGACTCTTAATTGTACTAAAATGTTATCTCTAATGATCTATCAACAGAAGTAATCATCCTGGATGAATGCTTATTCTTTTATGTAATGGCTATGCAAATGTTAACTTAGATTGTTCAACGTTCATGTTTCGGTTAATTTATAGTGATACATTTCTTGCTATTCGATGTTAATGGGAGATGTGTATTTCTAATGGGAGATGTGTATTTCTAATGGGAGATGTATATTGCCACGTTATAAAATGAATACTGACATGACAATCGAAAGCCTTAGAAGTCAAATTGACTCCGATGCAAAGATCCGCCAATATTATTTACAACTCACAAAGTGAATCAGTTACCCCCTGAAATATTAAAAGTTATAAAGAAACGATCCGTGAAACTGTTTTTGTTGGTTTTAGTAGCAATTGTAACACAATGTTTATTGGCTACAGCATGCCGAAAAAACGCGCGGTAATTACCAATGATACATGGATGTGGAACACCCAAGCTGATCTGTATGGAACACTGGACGAACATGACTAGTATTACGTTCTAGCAACAGAGCCGTCGCGTTTTCCTATCGATAGAAAACATTTTATTGTCTCTTGTTGGGTTTAATGCCGTGTTCGATATATGATGCACGGCGGCCAGCAAATTTGTTGGAGGATAAATCCTGGGAAGGTCCCGAAAAGATCCACTGACACACAGGAAGCTACTTGTAAGATTTCTCTTATACCCGCGTTGGCCGAGGCGAGAATCGTACTCACGCGAACAGAGTTGAAATGTGTAAATAATTCGTCAAGCAAGCATTTTAGACCATTCGGTCCCTTGCGGCCCTGAGGAGGACCTTGGTACAGAAGTAACAATTAGGACGCTATTTCATGTATATACCTTGTATTTTAGGACCATCCCAGTTGAGATACATGAGGTTTCTTCAGGATACAAACGTGGTCTTAGAAATAGTTAATTAAACAATAAATTAAACCCACATAGATATACTTACCACTAGGATTCGACAATTTATGTAAGTACGAACCCATAGATTAACTAACTGCGTATGCTTATATTTGTCACACGTTTATTGGTAAAATATAATGTTGTTTGAAATGGGATGTGAAAGTATGCAATGCTAGAATATCACATATGTGTGATGGTTTCAAATATCATTGACATAAAGAAACAGGAACCTAGATGAGATTGAAAAATTTCACCAACTTACGTACGAAATGATCCTGCTTTCGGATTATATAGATGCAAAACACCTGGCACTGATAATCCGATATCAAATCAACCAGCTCGGCTACCTATAAACATATTATACGGTAAATTTAGGCAGCATATATTCAATAGCCCGATTTGCCCGGGTAACATAGGTAATGTAACCCTATTATCGGAGAATAAATCTAGAGCAGGTGCGGATCTATGGATGTGCGATGTTGAATTGGACATATTGTTTACAGTTTTAAGTGAAGTATTCTCACTTGCACGCACATTATGCGTAGCTGTTTGAACCAGTGTTATAAAAGACACAAGGCAACAACTGCATGTAACTTATTTGCACCCATCAAAGTGATGTACATCTGGTGTACTTATTCAAAGGAATACAAGGCACATGGTTCGATACAAAGAAGCATACAAACGTGATATTTGTTTCTTCAAACGCAATAATATATAATAAAAAAAATAATGATTGTCTCTGGGTGTACCTCCAAAGCATTTCAATTTCTTTTAACAAATAATTTTGTGTGAAAACGACAGTTAAAAAGAAATTATAGGAATCAAAACATTGGTGTTCATTTTGATTGCACTGGGCTCTGAATCGTACATCTTAAGAGAGAATAATTCCGTGGAAAATTATAAGAAGAATACCTGTCACCTATAATATTCACATAATTACATTATAAGTGTTGAAACATTCTAAACTATTTTAGTAGTGTTCACATTTCCATCATGACATGATTTTTGTTCAGGAAACTTGACAGCCAAAATATGTTTGATTCAGACGGTAACTGTCACGTGATGAAGGAAGATAGTGGGGCATATTTGCAGAATGTTGTCAAGTGTAAGAACATTGTACATGGTTTTGTAAACATTTACTCCTCTTTTATGTGCAAATCTACGACAGTATCCTTCCTGTAGTATATGGATTCTATGGAGATTTTTGTATTATCACTGAATACGAGAAATATGTCATTATTATATCATCATAACGGCAAATGTCTCCAACAAGTCCATGAGATCAAACATCTTGCTACCTGATTTAGCACATCATGTTTCAACGCTAAAGTCGTAACTGATTGATCAAGTCATTTCGAGTCACGCGGGTTAATCTACATTTGTTAGCAGCAAATATTCTTGAAGATAAACGTCTTTTTGAGCAGTTTTTAAAAGGATAAGGTTAAGATCTTGTCAAAGTCACTAGGATGGTCACGAACCGTACATATGCTCCATTAGCATGTACCGAGTTCATAGGGACATTTTTAAATGGATCATTACTATCATGCAGACCTATATTTACCGTTTCGACAAGGTTGCATTTAAACAGCATTTATATACGTCAATACTACATCAAAGGTAGTTGAGTGGTAGCTTGTACATTGGCAAATATAACTAGTACATGTATCAACCGTAATGAGGTAGGTCGTGGGTTCGTTCTCTAGCCGAGTCATACCAAAGACTTACAAAAATGGTACTAACAGCTGCCTCGCTTGGCGCTCAGCATTAAGTGGTTAGTGTTAGGACTTGTCGGCCTGGTGTCAGAATAATGTAAATGGGCGGGACATCATGCTACATGTCTGCGACATGATGACCCAATGCTAGACATCACCATAAACTGCCACTCCGTAGACATTGTTAAAACTTTAAATCACACACACACACACACACACACACTCGACCACAACCTGTCCGAAAATTGTATTTAGTTCCTGGCAGACGTAAAACCAGAAATCACAGCCATGAAAAAAATAAGAGATTTACAAACTTTCTAAAAATAAGCGCAAATCATCTGAATAAATAAAGCTAAAGAGACATGGGTTAAAGTTGAAACAATGTCGACCAAATGAAATTATGAAATTGAGAGCACGCAGTCCAAATTTATACTTTTTCATCTTTGTGTTAATAAACATTGATCACATATGAAGGACGTCTCTTAAACACACAATAGCTATTGATGTTTGAAGCATACAGTTGACGTGAGGTTACGTAACGATTCATCAGTAAACATTACCTTTAAGTAATAAGTCAATCAATTTCGGCTATACATATTTCATCATCAAAAGCACTTTAAACTTGTGTGTCCAATTTCCTATCAGAGACCAAAATAAAATACGACATGTGGGTACATATGTTGCATATTGTGTAATTTGGTTTCAAATGATACTTTTCAAACTGTCAGGAGTGGAATTACATCTGCACGTGATAGTGTTTGAAATTTGTCATTGAAATTGAACTGTTTCGGTACAGTCCTTTTATATCTAATTGATCATGGACGGATATTAAACGTATGTTGTTCTTGTAATGTTATTGGAACGTCATGGTGAAAGCCACTTTACCACTTCATTTTTTATCCCATTAAAACCATTTTAATTCCATAACATTATTGCTAAAGTGACATGCGCTGATGCTTTCCGGAAAAACTTGCACGCGTCTGAAATAAAATTAAACTTGAAATAATCAGCAAATGCTAAAGATGACCTTCGATTGAACAACTGCACTTTAACAAAGTTTTCGCAATTGAAATCAATGCAAAATACAAAGCTAAAGACCTAACGTCGGACGAAAAGATTTGTCTTTTAAAAAGGTGTTATATACTACGTTCAAATAAAAATACAATAAAGTTGTTACATTAACGAAAAAGAATATATTTTCTATAGAACCATTGCTAAGACGTATTTACAATTTGGTCGTTGAAAGGTGTTTTCTTCCAAGGTTCACTGGGGTAACATAAAACCGTTTAAATGACGAAAGCATTTAATATCAATTAAAAAGACTAGCATGTATTCGTATCCACGTCTATCTCACCCATTCCTGAAATTAAGACCATCTTACGAATTATTTGTCCTTTCATGCATCTCCCATTTACACTGTTATTGTCTTGTATTTTATTTAATGGTTAGCTGTGGCTTCGCAGATCATTATTTATGAGACAAAAAACCGGTGCAGATTTGCCGCGAAATGAGAGTTTTGTGTTGATATCAGATACGAGACAGTTTGTGCTGTATACATGACTGTTTCCTATCATTCTCGTTCGAGTAATTTGCGTTTGTATAACTGTTATTCTCTGAAACAACTGTTCCTGACGAAGTGATGATCATGATATTTACGGTGATCGTGATGATATGGTTTTACCATTACTATTACTGTGTCAATAAATATTATGAGGGATAATTTAAAACGAACGTTTTTTATATTCACCTTTAATGACATACATAGTTGTGGTGTAAAATGCTTATCGACCATTTTGTTTATGTAGAACTTCAAAATCTTAGTCCATCAGTAGTGCATTCACAGGATGCTTTATCTAAATGTGCTCATTTTTAAACGACGAAATATATACTCAGTCACCTTTCTTGTAATTGTTATATTTCTTAGTAAAAAATATCGGTTGATACATATTTTGCATAACGGCATGGGTTTTGTGTATCAATTGCCAGGAACTATATTTCGTATTTCAAAATTATCTTTAAGGTTCGCATGTAACAAGTATGTGACAATTAAGTATAATTTAGGATTTCGATTTACAGATTCAAACAAGATTTCATCTATAGGACGATGAGAATATTCACACAAGAACCATTTACGGAACATATAGTAGATGCGTAAAAGAGTCTTTCAAAAACTACAAGTTGAAATCAAGAGTTAGTGATTGTGAGTTAATAGATTTCTTACGACGTTTCTCAGCTAATCATCCCCCCAGCCCTTTTATTACAAGACATAATTGGTCATAAACACAATATGATTGTAGACGTATCCACTTTTTGGTGAGGTTTTACCTTTGATGATGTGGATTTATGTACGATTTCAGGCAGATAAAGTCGTATTAATGTAGAAGGAAGAAAGATATCTACAGGCTGTTATTGATGAAACGGAACAAACATCAAAGTCTCCATGCGTGATTTCGTAATGTTTTAAATTGCATGCTGATTGATTGTAGCGTAAAAATTTATTTTGTTTAAATCTCACAATTACATTATGTCCACCTTCAGCTGTCATGGCAATTTACATTAAGTTCTAGATGTAGATAGTTTAAAACACAGTAAGACACTAAAATAGCAGATTGACCACTAGTCTGATTCAATGTCTTAAATGCGCACAGTGATTCTTTCAAAAAACGTAGGGTGTGCTTTGGCAACAAATATTTCCTGTTCTGAGTACGATGTCATTGTGGTACATTTGGTAATAATGTCAAAAACCTTGGTTGCGAGTACGCACGAACCAATACACCTCTGAGGCGGGAATAATAAAAACAAAAATGGCAGAACATGCTGAGCGTGATTATCATTGCTTTTGGTCGGATACCAACTCTTGTTATCAGGCTTACCACATTCAGGAACATATGCGAACATATTATTGGTGTTTGGGCGAGGATTGCAAACAGGTAGTTCAGCATACGACCTTACAGATTCAGGTTTGGGGTCCCTTTCACCAACCATAATCCAGCTCATGACATGTGACACACCGAGGTAAGTTACCATCTGGCCAGGGCATTATGTTATTGGATTAAATCAAGATTGAATGGTAATTAAGTTTTTGTCCAGTTCTAGCTTATCACCCTCATTGCCCCAACAAACTCGCCCTGTTGTGTGTACATGATGTTTCCTACGAACTAATTATAGAGCTTCTTTGGAAGTGCTGCATTCCGGAACCATTCTGATTTTAGTTACTAAATGGCGGATAACCTCTAATTTGACCGCAGTAAATCCACAGTAACGATCCCACTACCTCAGACCACTCACAGATGTGTGAATGTACAGGGGTGCCATGACGATGACTCAAAAATTGTTACATATGGGAAGAAGACTTCTATCGCAATCAACTGAATCAATCGACTTCGTGATTTAGAAAAGTGGAAATGGAAATCTTAATAGATGCAAAAGTGAATGCAAGCATAATGGGCGTAAACAAATCCCACTCACGTTAATGAATGCCTAATAACTAGTTGCGATGTAACTAAAAAAAAAACATTCTTGCTCAGTTCGGATTATATCGGATGTAATATGGTTATACTTGACCAAGGTCATATAAAACTGACAATTGTTTCATTATTTCTGTCTTAAAGATTTCGATGTGTTTTTATATCGATTTTATAATAATATCGTTTATAAGTCGAATACATTTGCAAACGTCATAGATCCATACGTGCCGTTGCATAAAGCATGGACCTTAAGATTTGTTTCAGAAATAACCGTTGATTTTACCCGTCTTAATTGTTAGAGAAAATACAACAGCATATATATAGATATTCATTAAAATGTTAAATATTTATCCAAAAGTAAATGTAGTTCAAAGCCAGCAAATTCGGAGTAAATGAACTGAAACGGCGCTATGGCACTGAATGGGTTCAAGCTCTCGTGACGACGGACAGGTATTTCCGTGATGACAGGCTTCTTACTGTGCAATTTATTACCTTTCCTTAGAATATTTGGTTCTCTTAAGATATAAATAGGGTTGATGGGTAACGAATCATAACTATCAAATTACACACTTGGGAGAAAAAAGGCATTTTCCTTTCCAATTTATGAAATTACATCTGTTTGGCAAGGGTCCTATTGTTCAAAATACGAAATAAAAGTTGAGCGATGGAATTATTTAAATGAAATTATATTTGAGAAACAATACAAGAAGTCGGAAGCACATGTATATAAGTTGTACAATACAGTAGTCTGACGCGTTTCTTGAACAATGACAAACCAAAAGATTTGCTTTATACAATTTTATTTACACTTCGTTCCAGTCGTCCAATTCACGATCGTCATCGGTTTGCTAGATTTATGAATAAAGGGTAAAACAAATATAACTAAAACAAGAACAAAGTGTTAATTTGGAGAGATTAAGAAACGCATGGCTGTGGAGATAAAAGCATCTTTTGATTTGGTCCCCATCTTTACACACTATATTGTTTAATACAAACAAAATGTCAAGGTTTATAATAATGTTTGCCAAACATCCGAATATTTATAATAGTCACTAATGTATATATAGTGACTAATATGTATAGATTTATGAACGTTTACGTTGTTTTTTTTTAACAATTTGACATTCAGTAATTTCATGTTTCTTTTCTGCATGTTAACCACCCATACTATGTGTTGAACATATTTAGCATCCAAAGAAAACAGTAGCAAGTAAGTAACTTGTGAAATTACTCGTTCACCTTATATATTTGAATTTTGTTAATAAGTGTTAGAGATCCCCGCTGAAAGACTTGAAGTGTCAGGGAGTAAATAACGCAAAGAAGTTCTTTATTTAGAATGATAATTAAATTATTTCTTACGTACGTATTAACGAGCTAATCTAACGTGATGCAAACTGACAAAAAACTGATCTGTTTTAAAGTGGTGATCTGTTTCTTTCCAATATTCCGTGACTGCTTGCTATCAACATGTGTGAACTATACACGTAATATTTGACAAGTGAAAGTCATAAAACTAAGCAAGCTCAAAGCCGAATAACTTTTTGTTTGATATGTTAATGAAAGATCAAATTTTATGTATTTACCCAGTGTAATTTTCACATCTAATATTTGATGTGGAAAATTTTATGTCAACAACTTAAGGTCGTACATTTGTAATAATAATAATAACAATGTAATAATGTAATAACGAAACCAATACTTTAATGTGAAATCTTTATTTCTTTGCAATGCAAAATAATTCAAACGACACATACAATGTTATGAGTTAAACAACAATTAATTGTAAATGTCCTATCACAAGTCCAAATAAACAAACAAATTGCGAATGAATTCTAATAGTCCTGAATGTTCTGATGTACACAGTAATGTAGTCCAGAATGTGTTTCAATGAGTTCACATAATTAAAAATAGATTTTGTCAGTCCAATAGTCAATGAGATTGAATGAAAAATGAAATATATTTTAATATGTAATCACAGCTGATATCAATTAGTTAATTATGGTCACATCAGAACTGCATATCAATACTTTTCTACCTCGTTAGTACTCACCCACGTCATCAATACTCTTCTACATCATCAATACGCTTCGATTTCGTCAATACTCTTCTACCTCTTCAGTACTTATCTACCTCATCTTTAGTCTTCTACCTCGTCAATACTCTTCTTTAGTATTTTACCTCGTCAAAACTCAACAAACCTCATCAGTACTCATCGACCTCATCAAAAACTCTCCTACCTTAGCTTTAGTCTTCTGTCTCATGATTAGTCCTCTACCTCGTCATTAGTCTTCTACCTCGTCAATACTATGTTACCTCATCAGTACTCCTCTACCTCATTATTAATCGCCTACCTCATCATTAGTCTTCTACCTCATCATTAGTCTTCTACCTCGTCAATATTCTGTTATCTCGTCGGCATTCGTCGAACTCATCATTATTCTTCCACCTCATCATTCGTCTTCTTTCTTATCATTACTCTTATACCTCATGTATACTCTTCTACCTAGTCAGTACTCATCTACTTAGTCAATGCTTTCATACCTCACCAATGCTCTTCTACTTCGCCAATATTCTTCTTCTCCGTCAATACTCTTCTACCTCTTCAGTACTCATCTAACTCATCTTTAAACTTCTACTTCGTCAATACTCTTCTTAGTATTTTACCTCGTCAAAACTCAACAAACCTCATCAGTACTCATCGACCTCATCAAAAACTCTCCTACCTCACCTTTAGTCTTCTGTCTCATCATTAGTCTTCTACCTCGTCAATACTCTGTTACCTCATCAGTACTCATCGACCTCATTATTAATCGTCTAACTCATCATTATTCTTCTACCTCAGCATTAGTCTTCTTTCTTATCATTACTCTTCTACCTCATTATATACTCTTCTACCTAGTCAGTACTCATCTACCTCGTCAATACGCTTGTACCTCACCAATGCTTTTCTATCTTGCCAATATTCTTCTTCTCTGTCAATACTCTTATACCTCATCTACATCGTCACATATTATATGCACAGTTTACTTATGGGCTTTTGTTACCCAGTCTCTTTTTGTGCAGAATAATATTTATGTTTTGGTTGATGAATCAGGCAGATAGCTATCACTTAATTTCTAGGATTAAAAACGAACTAATCTTACCAAAATTTTATTTGACAGAAGCATGTTACTTTTTGCTGTATCCTTAGACAGTTTCAAAGCTCAGTACCAACCTTCGTTTGCTGAAATAACATGTGCCATATTTAATCTCTCACTTTTAGACACACCTTTATTTTTCGGTCCTAAAGTACAAAAATGGAACGATGGAACCCTCAATTCTATCAGAGGATTTCGTCTTTGCATCATTTTAGGAAACATCACAGATTGAGATTATGTCAATTGTATCATATTAGATTACGTCAATAACACCATGGTGTATAAGCACTATTCATTCTGTATCGTTTGTTACATGCATGCAAGCCCAGATATCTTATAATGATCATTTGACCGTAAAACAAATCACGAGTTATTCACGGAAGAAAATTCAAACCAGCAATGGTATCCGTTGGAGTTATGATTAAATTATAACGGTTGTTTGATTGTTTCAAAGTTTCTGTAACTGTTCGTAGATATCTATCCAGGACAGTATTTTGAACTCCTTTGCCCTCTATTTGATTATTTTATTTCGGCATAAACAATCATTGAAAATCACTACCGAAGCGCCATGACCGGTAATTGGGTCATTGTTCCTTTGACTTTACTATCAACAAAGCGACTACATATCAAGCTTTTTGTCCCCCAACATATTTAAAGTGTTTGCCTGGAAACAACAAAACAAGTATGATCTGTGCTTGAAAGAATCATATAACGTTTTAATCTGATAAAATTTAGCACGCGTGGATTTTATCATATATACAAGACAAAACTCGGTGCATAAAATAGTACAGTGATTATCTAACAAGTTGGTATCGAATGTTCTAAATTGAATCACATCGGAGACGTGCGCTGCTACTTGTTCCCCGTGTGTTCGGAACAGGCCTTTAGAGTGAATTCGATTACGAGTGTTAAGTTGTTGTTGTTGTAGGGTTTAATGCCATTTTAAACACATGAATGGCTTTACTTGGCGGCCTGTATTAATGGTGAAGGAAGAACCCGGGAAAAACCCCGGAAAGAACCACCAGCCCACGGGAACCTACTGGCAAGCTTTCTCGCATGACCACATTGGCCAAATCTGAGACTCTAACCCACGCAGACAGAAATAAGATGGCAGTGATCCGTAACGGAGAGCGCTTTCGACGACTCGGCCACTCGGGGCCCCAAAGAGTGTTAGATTGTTAACGTAGTTTTAACACTTTTTAGTTTCAGTCATATCGCTATGATGTCTGCAGTAAGGCACGTTATAGTGATGTCTAGCACTGGGGCATCATGCCGCAGACATGTATCATGATGTCCCACCCAGACACATTGTCCTGACACCGGGCGGACCAGTCCTAGCACTAACCTCTTAATGCTGAGCGCCAAGAGAGGCAGCTGTTAGTACCATTTAAGGTTTTAGTATGACTCGGCCAGGGATCGAACCCACGACCTCCCGCTCCCGCGGCGGACGCTCTAATCACTAGGCCACCGGAGCATTTACCCACAAGTGTTAGGATTTGATCTAACAAACTGGCAGTGAACAGTGAAGAACTAGTATAAGTACCTCCTACTCTTTTCGAGACTTTGGTCAACGACAATTGCAAGACAAAGACAAACAATAAGCACAAAATAATTTGTTGCACTTTATAAAGTTGACACGTCTATGTAAAAAGGAAATAATGTTTGAAAATGATTTATGTAACACCAAATTTGTTTTAACAATAATTGTGTTGGAATCCATGTTTGTGGTAACCGAGAAGAAAACGAGCAATAGCGACATCCGTTTTATTAATTCAACCTGATTTGGAACCGTATGTCATATATCGGATAAATGATTCCATCTTCAATCACAGGAATAACCATCACACAATATACCAGGAAGAACCACAGAATATAGTAGTTATAGGTGTACGAACCAATGATTAACAAAATGAATGAATTCTTAAACTGGAGACAAAAATTGCGTCTGTAAACAAATGATGATTCGTTTTGCGCATGCCTCCTCTGTTGTTGTCTTCTTGATTCGTTTCTGCACTTCAGTTGCGGGTGTGAGCAGCAGCAAGCATTATATAACCGAAGTAATAGTCAAAGAAGGGAATTGTTCTACAACTGGACTTCTGTCCAACTTCTTTGTTTACAAATCAGTTCAATGAGGATGTTTCTTTGCTGAGCTTCCGGTTTCGTCATCTTTGCAGATCCTATATTTGAAATATATTACGACACTATATCTTAAAAGAAAAAGGTGAAGTCAAAATTTGAGTAAGACCAGCAAGCAATATAATTGTCTAGATTACAAAATTAAATGTAAGAGACATTTATAGTATTGTGTATTGAATCGCAACGAGTTAAATAAATGTTTAACTAAACTGTGATATCACAATCCACAGGTATAGAATGATTCGGATGAATTCCAATAGTCATGAATGTTCTGATGTATAACCATGATAAAATCCTGAATTTCCTCGAAAGGGTTAACATAAATTTAAAAACAATTTATCAATCCAAAGTCAGTGAACACTTAGTAATTCCAATAAAACAAATACGTAAATAGGTCCTCTGGAATTGCAACAAGCCTCTAAAGGATTCCTAAAGACTGGTCTTGAAACATGATCAATTATATGGTTATCTAATCCCTGTTTGTATACATTTCACATGACCTATAATGTAGCAGTGTATGACAAAATTCAGATGGAAAACAATAATATAATAACTGTAAACAAGACTAGCCTTGAAGTCATGCTACACAAACAGGTATGTTTCAGGAATATTCTTTTACTAAGCCGTTATGTCACCATGTTGTTTACATCTTACAATCATCGACAAAAGTTAGTAAACATCCAGTTACAGTTCACGATCTTGGACAAAGGTTATTTGTTTGTTTGTTTGATTAGGATTTTTAACGTAGCTTTAACAATTCTTCAGTCATATCACTACGATGTCTGCAGTGAGGCAGTTTATAGTGATGTCTAGCACTGAGACATCATGCCGCAGACATGTAGCATGATGTCTCACCCAGTCACATTATCCTGACACCAGGCCGACCAGAATGCAAATCTTTGATGCAAGCTGGTTAGAAGATGATACTGGTGTTTATCTGCTGGTTTTGATGTAACGTCCGTGTTTGATATGTATATTGTATATTTGATATAACAAGAGTTGTATAAATGTTTCATACAAACGAAACGAGACTGAATTTCCTTTTTCAGCTAAATTTATACAAGCGTTATATCAAATATATAGAGCAAATAATATGCACCATTTTTATACCACATACAAATAAACAACGAAGCTTAGGATTGACTATATAAAGCTTTACTGACCAATGAAGCAAACTCGACACATCCATTCACAGTGGGATCGATACAAAATACCGTTCTGCGTCTATCTTAACTGTAAAAATCAATAATAGAGATGTTTGAATGTTTTCAAGTAAATGTTGGTTGAAATGGGAATCGCAGATCTCTATAGATACTGCCAGGCTCTAGCGTTCCACAGAGTTGAAGCGCGGCGTTTGTATCAGCGTCGAGTACATCGAAACAAGAGGTAATTCAATCATTTAAAGCTATTTATAGCTTTTGTAAGTCATTATAATGGATTACTTATCATCTCCATTGACCATACAATTGTTTTAATCCTCTCTCTTTCCTGGTCAATTTGTTTGCCAGGACTAACCTCATAGGTCCAGACACAGGCCATGGCCATGATCCCATTACACTCGATTGTCGCTGATATTTAAACGTGGCAAGCGACGATGAGAGAGAGAGAGAGAGAGAGAGAGAGAGAGAGAGAGAGAGAGAGAGAGAGAGAGAGCGATATGCATTGGGGTAAAAATAATATGCTGGTAATCAAACATATAGAATTAGCATGGTGATGAGATTACTTGTATCATTAATATGTCCTTTATCTGATGATCGATTAGTCATTTTCTGTTTTACGATCACACCCACTGACACACACAAACACAAACACAGACATACAAACTCACAGAGTATTTGATAAACAGAGGTAAAACTGCGCCGTACAACAAATATATACGTGGAAAGAATAAGAGAGTGATAAAAACCTACAGGAATTTTAATATTTATATTTGATCTGTTTTGGAACTTTATAGTATTGATAATTTTAATAACAAAAATCATCAAAGAATAAATAAATCATTAAACATATTGCATAATGTATATGCCAAGAAATATACCATTCCTTTCTACTCATATCCAAAGCCAATTGCAACTTTATATCACTGGTATAGTGTACAAATTGAAGAAACATTCCATGGTTCATGTACACATTTAATTGTAAGAATTGGGCTGCAAGATTATTATTTACATCATCGTCTCTTCTCTCTCATTCTACATATTTTCATATATATTTGTCCCATTTCACCTTACAAGACATGCTACCGAGGCAGATGCATACATATATATATATATATATATATATATATATATATATATATATATATATATATATATATATATATATATATATATATATATATATATATATATATATATATATATATCCTCTGTTAAACAGTAATGTTATCAGCTTGCCTGTATCAATTGCATTATATTTGGTCGTTTCGAGAACTAAAAACAGCAGTTGCAATTTAAGACACTAAAGTTCGCTTAAACGCTAAAGATCCATAACACAACCTTTATTAAAAATAACACGCAAAAATAAAAATTTCCTTCAAATTCTGCCCACCTGATTGAAGTTGATTTCTTTTCTTTCTGTTCTTAACAATTATATTACAGGACTGTATTTGGTGATTTATCATGGAGAATACACTTAAAAATAGCTAACATTGGATGCAAGTATACTTTTGTCTATGTTGCAAATCAAACACCGCCAAAGTTAAACACCGATAATCGTACACTAGTGTAACCCACAGAGCGTCCCAATGAATGTTTAACTATCCGATCGTCGTAGGAAAACATCCTACATTCATTTTCCGCGAAAATAATCACTATATACTCTAATCAACAGTGGCCTGATAGCACAGGTTATATTTTTTAAAAAGAGTTTGCAATCGGCACTGGTACACCGTAAACTGAACACATATTTATAGCTGCATTAATTGTTATCCGGAAAAAGTACCGTAAACTTATGATAGATATCATGGTAGAAAATAATAATGTGCATATCAATAGCATGACACTTTGGCAAATCTGATCTGATTATTAAAATAGTCGTATTAAAGCTACTTAATGAACAAAGGACATGATTTAAAATACATGCCCTTAAGACAATTTGCATTTAATCTCTCCACTCCTTTAGGAGGTCTTTGTTTGACAAGAAAAATTACTTCCATCACCTTGAAGCATATCCAGATGTCCTGATGTCCTGATAAAATTTCCGAAAGCCGTGATGATTATCGTTGGGTAATCATGTATTTGTTTCGTTAGATTTAGATTATATTCAAATCAGCACCGATGAATTAACGATTATATCACGAATATTCATATTTATATAATTATGCATAATTAGTAAGCTTTGAAGCAAATATCTTTCTCATATAGGCGTTATCCCCGGTCGGAAACTGAAGTTATCCTACGGAAAACGCCTGCTATATTGAAAAGTTATCTCGTCACGTGTCGCAGGAAGAACATTACAGATAAGGCAAATGTGTACAAGTATGGAGTACGTATGCATTATTAAAACGCAATGCAACTAATCGTGGCTCAAAATGTCATCGCGAACTACGTTGCGTAAATGTTAATTCCGATGATAATTCTCTTTGAAGTAACGGTATAAAGAGGATATTTGTTGTCGATGTCTGATCTGCAAATTATGTCTAGCTGGCGAGTTGCAAAATGTGACGTTTGGTTCATATTTGATACATACATGCATATGTATGTATGTATGTATGTATGTATGTATGTATGTATGTATGTATGTATGTATGTATGTATGTATGTATGTATGTATGTATGTATGTATGTATGTATGTATGTATGAGTGTGTGTGTGTGTGTGTGTGTGTGTGTGTGTGTGTGTGTGTGTGTGTGTGTGAAATGTACAATATATTTGTAAAATTTTGCTGCAGAATATTTTGTTGTGGTCAGCGTGTCACGTAACTATTAAAATTGACGTACGGGCTATGCTCGCCATAAATTGATACATTTCGACTGGTAATCTCTTTGTTTGGAGGCATTATTGGATTTTTCTTTGGAACGCTATTATAACGGTCCGACAGATGTGCTAACATTGGGTAAGTGGAGATAATAACAAAGGAGCGACATGCCAAAATATATCGTTGGGAAATCTTTGGCCATTTTAAAGTAGTCATAAAATGCTATTTTCTAGAATAGCTATTAAGAAAGGCGGACTGGAGAGAATTATTCTGACTTAAATGGCAGTGTTAAAATTATGGCGGATAGAGAAATGTAATCCTGAAAGGCTAAACTTAACGAGGGATTTTTTACCCCATACAATATAGTTAAAGACAAGACGTGAATTCCATTAAGTAATTTCTGTAATTAAGTTAGGAATTCTCATAACCAAAGAAAATTGGTGAGTGTCTACCGATATCTTTTTAAGACTAATTTATAGCATCAAGTAGAAAGTAATAGTTATCAAAGTTGTCTAGTTAAATAATGGCACCATTTCTAAATTTGAGTGGCGGCTAGAAACGACATTAATAGATGATAATTGGGTTGTGTATCAGTGAAATAATAATAATAATAATAATAATAATAATAATAATAATAATAATAATAATAATAATAATAACATTTTTATTAATATTACTAATAATATGAATAATAATGAGGACTTTTTCAAGCGCCTAATCTTTGGAATCTCTAAGCGCTTTACAAAATATATAATGATATGATTACACACAAAAAAATTTAAAAAATGGTGAAAATATTTAAGGTAGGAAACATTATTAGGTCTTTAAGTTTGTTCTTGCAGTCGAAAAGAAGTTAGTTTTAAGAGCACTCTTTAAAGGGATTACTGTGTCTTTGTGCCTAATTTCAATGGGCAATTCATTCACGTTGCTTTGTCCTAATATGCAAAAGAACGTTGTCCATATGACTCCGTTTCCATAGTAGTAATAATAAGCATACGATGGTCAGAAGACGAGCGTAACTATCTTGATGGTGTATATGCATGGGTGAGGCTGAATAGGTATGCTGGACTGGAGTCCATCAGTGAAACGTAGCACAGAGAACAAATTTTGTGTTTGATTCTGGATCGAGTGGATAGCCGGTGTAGGGTACAGAACAGCGGGAAGGTGTGCTCTGATCGTGGTACTCTAAAGATGATACGAGCAGCTTTGTTTGGAACTTTTTGAAGTCTCTGGAGTAGATATTGAGACGAACCAGTCAGAATTGAATTACAATAGACCAGTCTTGAAAGTAATAATGAACACACAAGTGTTTTAGTGGCATCAACTGAAAGATATTTCCGAATGGAACTGATACGTCTCAGTTCAAGGTATGCAGATTAGCATATGTGCGTGACATGTTAGTGCAATGTGAGAGTACTGTCTAGAGTAACGCCTAGGTTTCGTACTGACTCTGTGAAATTAATGTTGGTGTTGCTGATATGTATTGTTTGAGATACATGCTGTGAATGAGAAAGGATTTGCATCGTGATCAGAATGGCATCCGTTTTATTTATCATCATTCATCTGCAGCTACTTACATGTCGTCCATGATTTCACATCAGACATGCACCTCTCTATTAGCGTGTTGCGATCTGACCATTTTAGCTTAGGTCCGTTGAATTACCATATGACGATATCTGACAGAAAGGAGTAGGAATATCCTTCCATCCCAGAAGATAAAATCCTAACAAATATCAAACTTGGGTACTATATTTTATATGAAGAAAAACTAGCTCCATAACTGCACTAGCAATGCAGACTATATCAGTATGAGGTAGATGACCCTAAGAGGTTGGTGAGACAGTGACAGAGGCAGAGAGAGAGAGAGAGAGAGAGAGAGACAGACAGACAGAGACAGAGACAGAGACAGAGAGAGAGACAGAGACAGACAGACAGAGACAGACAGACATACAGACAGACAGAGATAGAGAGAGACAGAGAGAGACATACATACAGAGAGACATACATACATACATACATACATACATACATACATACATACATACATACATACAGACATACAGACAGACAGACAGACAGACAGAGCATATTTAGAAGACGTTATGACCTAGCAAATGTATGATATGACATAGGAAGTGTCCAATGGTTTTCTGCATTTATTCATCTTCCCGATCTCCCCATCACTCCATATTTTCTTATCATGACATTTCCTTAAATAATTTGAACGGACGAAGACGTTGTTGTGCTTGTGTGGACACATAGTACAGTATATGGGCAACCAGGAATGGATACTATTATAAAGAGAAGCGCAGATGGAAACAGAGGCAGGTGTAATTGGTTCATATATAAACACCTATATTTGTCCTCCTGTGTGAGCTTTCTTTTAAACTAGACCATCCCATTTTTTTAATTTGAAAAATTGTTTTAATTTTATCTTGAAACTTTTTTTATCACCCGTTTCCTCGGGCTGACAGTAGTTGGTGTAATAATAAATGGAAAGTTGCCGATACGGAATTGTATGAAATTGTATAACGTCACGATGTTTAAGCTAATGTCCATCGTCCATAATTAAAGATCCAATGGTTATATGTACCTTTTTATGCGTCCTCAAATATATCAAAGAATAGACCGTCATTGCAAAACTATCATGATTAAGATTATTGGTGAATAAAGGATTTTTTTTGTTGCTGTTTTTTTTGTTTTGCAATATATATATATATATATATATATATATATATATATATATATATATATATATTCATCAAAGATATAGAAGACAAAAATAATTTCAATGCCGATGTTTCTTTGCTTTCTTAATTTAAACTTTTTTAAAAGCCTATATTTTAAAATTTTGGAATATCATGTATTTGTTAGACTAAATTCTAATTAGGATCATTCTAACCATTACTATCGTTCAGAATAAATTTATAAAATTTTAAAATTTACGATAATGTGTCCCTAGCAGAGCGGAATTAAATTTCTAGCCTGCACCATGGACAACATAGTGCATCTGATTTATTCATGTTTCTCTCATGTTGAACACATTTGGGTACATTAAACATGATTTTACGTTTTTGTACTGGCTAATTAATATTCTAAATACACTGTTGATCTGTCGCACATTTCTTGCCTTCGGGTTAACCATTGTACGTAACAGCTGTTAATGCACCTCTAGCACAGAAGTGGAAATCTGTCAACCAAGGTAAATACACTGTTTTTCATTGTAGCAAACAACCTGAATCACCTTCTCTGTCTTTCTCTTTCGTCGTTGCAATTAGACAATCAAATGAATCATTAATTATGCAAAGCTTAGCTCATTATATACACCAGTACCTATGCCATCATTTACGTAGTATTGTGATACCGCACAAAAAACAGGGAAAGATGAATTGCAGAAAAGATATATGACGCTTATCGTCTTGTCGTGATTCAGTTCAATGGTTTATTCTCAAAAGCCGCTCGTAAATAATCAACTCAAGTCAGTTGTTTACTCTCTCAAAAGCCTTTCGTGAATGATCAATTCAATTCAAGTGTTTATTCTCAAAAGTATCTCGTGAATGATCAATTCAATTCAAGTGTTTATTCTCAAAACCTCTCGGGAATGATCAATTCAGTTCAAGTGTTTATTCTCAAAAGCGTCTCGTTAATGATCAACTCAGTTCAATTGTTTTTTCAAAAGCATCTCGGGAATGATCAATTCAATTCAATTGTTTCGCCTCAAAAGCTTGTCGTGAGATAATTACTTCAATTCAATTGTTTATTCTCATACGGATGTACGTGCCGATAGCTTACATACTGCAAAGTATGCCTTGCATTCAGCTGTTATACGTATAACTTT
Organism: Unio delphinus; assembly: GCA_029339505.1. NCBI lineage: Eukaryota > Metazoa > Mollusca > Bivalvia > Unionida > Unionidae > Unio > Unio delphinus. The sequence goes on along the minus strand of JAQISU010000392.1, from coordinate 274,097 downwards.
AAAAAGAAGCTCAAACCTACAACCAGCAAAAGCAGAAAAGGAGGGTTTTGACAAAATAAACAATTTTAAAAGCTAATATTTGAATGTATTATGGTGTATTCCAGAAGTGCTTTTTAATAATGTTTTCGCGTTAGGTTATATATACTGGACATTAAAAGTAAATGATAATCACCTTCAATGTCATGGTCATCGTAGAGCACATATTGTTTTAACCTCTATCGATTCTAGTTTTATCATCTCTCTCATTAGCGACTAATGTAAAGGCTTTCAGATATTTGTCAAAGCTGTTCTTTGTTTATCATTACAAAGGAATATTTAATAATTATTCAGATCCAAGACAGATTTGATATGGTTATAAAATGAGAGTTTATTATCATTTTATTATATTTTGTTATTCCAGTCTGACAAAAAAAAAAGTAGAAATAAAACAAAATTGACCTCCTTTTCAAAAATTGGAATCCGTTTGAAGCTGTATACGGAATAAGTATATACCATAAACTTACCCGAAACCAATTTTTTTAAAACATTTTTTAAGAGTCGTACCCGTTTATGCGCTATTTTTCATTCGCTTTCTAAAAGTATTTTTATGCCTTACGCAGTTTAATGCCTCGATCGGTTTTAAGTATAGCTAAGTACTCAACTACACCGCTACGGTGAACAATGTGGTTGAGAATATACATCGGATGCGGGAGTTCGATGGTTCAATCTGGGAACAGCTGCCTCGCTTGGCTCTTAACATTAAGTTTGTAGTGCTAGGATTTGTCGCCCTGGTGTCAGGATAATGTGACTGGGTGGGACATCATGCTACATGCCTGCTTTATGATGCTTCAATGCTAGACAACACTATAAACTGCCACACGGCAGACATCGTAGCGATATGACTAAGTGTTAAAGATACGTTACACATCTAAATCGAACACAAACTCAACATACAATACTCAACTAACTTATCTAAACTGAATTATTAATTTGGAATATTCCAAATTCACCGACATCAATAGCATATATTTTCTCCATTGAACACATATTTTTAAAAACCTTCATGGTACGCGTTCATTTTGTAAAATAGTAAAACCTGTCCTTCCCCTTCGATTGTACTCGTTTTCATGTGCTGTATCTATCCTGCAGTTTAGTGTTGATATTACCATTTCTAAAGTGACTAACCGGTGTAAATCGTTTGCTGAAGTTTCGTATTTAAGGCATAATGAGTTCGGTAGATACGTTTCATGCAGGAATTAATTGTGTTAAATCGTCAATGAAACAAATAGTTTTACACGAGGAAGGTTTACTCGATTCTCTTTAGCTGCATTTTGGGCTAAGATTACATTACATTGATCAATGGGAGAAACAAGTCGTTCCTGCTGTGCACGTGCGCCATTGAGGCAAACAAATTTCAAACACTTGCGTTGTTCATATATGCACACGACTAATTAGTTCCAAATGATTTACAGTTAACTAACACCTGAAACTATTTGTTTAGTTATTGTTTTATAAGCTACATATCAGACTTGACATTAATTGATGTACATTTGGTATCTTGCCCATGTCAATCAAATATCAATCATTGCAATACTATATATGTACTGTAGCTAAAGTCATTGTGTATCCCATAAAATAAACTTGACGCACATGATGATGGTGTTGAAATAATAAGCAATATTTTTTAAATTTATATCTGAAAATAATTTCAGAATATTTTTAAATACAAATGCATTTAAAGACATCAGCTCTTCTCTAATAAGCGCAATGAGCGCTGGTATCTGTTATTTTGCTTTATTTTCATTTACCGTTTACCCTTTTGAAAAGAAATACATTATTCTATACAAAGTAGTTAAGAGTATTTAGAATTTAATGTATCAGTCACAGAAATTGAATTTTTTTTAATTTCAAGTCAAAACTTACATTCTGATACTGCTTAGTATGTATAAAGACTGTAAGTGTAATTTGGACTTTTAACGTAGCTTTTAAAAAATTTCAGTCATATCGCTATGATGTCTGAATAGTGATTGTTTAAAGTGATGTCTAGCAATGGTGCATCATGCCGCTGAAAGGTAGCATGATGTCCTATCCAGTCACATTATCCTGACACCAGGCCGACCTCTTAGTTCTGAGCGCCTAGCGAAGCAGCTCTAAGTACCATTTTTATAACTCTTTAATAATAACACGGCCGGGGTTAAAACCCGCGACCTCCAGTATCCGAGGTGGATTCTCCAACCACTTAGGCCTTAAAGATTTGTTTATATTCTAAAAAAACATGAATGAATCTTATCTAAGGTTAGTATGGTACGACTGTCAAAGTTAAAGACATGATGAAGTTTTGAAAGATTTCTTCAGGTTATTTAACACTCACGTCTCTCATAATGCATTCTTGTAAAATGATACATTTCAGATGTACAATTTGATTTCAATTCTAGAAAATATTTGAATTTCATTAAATTTCATCTTTTCAATGAAACTGGCTCTCACTGTCAACCAACGCTGCTAAACTTAATGACAAATTCAGAATCTCAAAACAAGCAAGCGAGGTCGCTACAAAAATGAAGCATAAATTAATTACAAGAATGTTAAAAAGACCATAGATGTACTTATCTATTTTATGCAAGTGGTGCCTGCATTGATTTTCTAATTTTTCGATATTGCTTAGGCTGTGTATACATACATACATACAAAAGAGTACTTGTACACACAAATCCACTGTACGGTCTTTCAGTGTATGTCTCATAGGTCAAAACTATCAGAATATTTGCGATTTGTGTCTCTTTATCGATTAGACCAGACACTTATCAAATTTCAATGCGAGCGTGTGTGTGTGTGATTTGGATTTTAAAGTTTATCTCATAATATAAATTACTATCGATCGATGTGATACATGTTCCTCCATTTATTTTCTTGTTTATTACAGCCTCAGATGTGACGTTAGTTTTTAACCCTAGAACGAAGTTCATCAGTGTTCTCGAACAAGGTTTTTCACTTTAGGGCGGAAACAACAAGAACATTGTTCTTGGATGCAGAACCTTGTTCTTGTGTTATGCTCAAGTAAATGACACACCATGCTCTTTATCTGAGAAGTGTCGAGCGGGAGAAACAAATCGTCGATAGATATCCATATTACTTAGTAAATGCGAAGTTTTATCAACTTAACAACACACTTGTATAATGTATTTAAGGTATTAAAACTAATATGGCAGCTAAGGCATGTAACGACGTAAACAAGGAAACAGCTCCAAGTCAATACATCATTCTTATGCTTGAATCCAGTCTTCTTTTTTAGAACATCGCGGAGATCCATTTGATCAAAATAATTTTAGTTTGTGATTTCATAATGTTTTCTCGTGTTTTCACACTCATTTTCCCTCCAACAGAGGTTATACGAGGCCTGCCCAGCTCAGAATAACCATGTGGGTCGCAACGTTGAAGCGAAATGGCATTCTCAGAAAAGAGGGCTAAACAAATTTATTTTTGTTATGTTACTTTTGACATTTAGAAATAAATTTCATCGATTTCTTTTTTCGGAAAGTTTAAATTGGTTTCTTCTAAAAGAAACAAAAGTAGCTGATTTTGTTATCAGTCATTTTCACGTTTACATATATATATATATATATATATATATATATATATATATATATATATATATATATATATATATATATATATATATATATATATATATATATATATTGTTCAGGTGAATTACTTTTAAAGACTTTCATAGTTATTTCCCCTTTTCAATATATCGGATTCAATGTTTTCACACAGACTTTCCTGTTTTAAAGCATGTAATATGCATCCCACACTTCCTACTTGATGGCGGCTAACTCACACACCGCACTTCCTGTTATAAAATGAGTAACCCACACACCGTTTCCGGGTATAATGTGATTATGGTTATATGTCCCATGTTGTTAAGTGGTAGTAAAAATATATGTGTATACCATTTCATTGTTATACGTTTTTATTTTGAAAATGTTATACAATTTTAGTCAGTGTACAACTAATATCTTATGGAAGAGGATTATGTTCTCATGGCAACTCAAAACATATGAGAAAAAATACCTTTTTTGTCAGTAATAATGCCAATATAAAAAAACTGTTTGAAATGACCGAGGATATATTTATTCCGTTGGAATTTAATGAATGATCCGATTAGAGCCAAACATAATAAATATGAGAAAAAAAACACTCATACAATGGTTCTGCACAGTTTAGTTAGGCGTGACATTCAACAATCAATAAACCAATCAACAATCAGTTGAAAAGTCTATTAACTCGTAGATCAACCAGTCAATTAATCGATTGATACTTTTAGTGCCTTAATGTCATACCATTAATAGGAATGTCTAGCAAAATAACATTTAGTGTGCATTTCTCCATTATCCGTAGCCAATGTTCCGATTCTCTAAGTCTCAAAATTAAGTTGTTCAAATTTGACCACTGTTCCTACATGATCGAGGCAAGGGAAACATACAACTTGAATGGACTGATAAATAAGCAATTCATCTCTGCCTTATCGTGTTTTTACAAATATCGTTCACTCAAATACACCTATAATGGCTTCCCTCTAAAATAAAGTCATACTTTTTATGTTAAACTTACAACATTTCCTTTTAAAGTCAATTGCTTTTACCATTTACGGTCGATGTATAATGCACCTGTTTTACACGCCATGTTTTAGTTACCATTACATAGTGAGGTAACTCATGCAATCCAATAGATGTCGCTAGGAACAAGCGCGAAAATAGCTGTTCGATCCGCCAAAGTGCAGACAGGTTTATCAGATCGAGACTTACCATAGTTTGGAAGATGATATTCCGCTCACGTTTATATTCTTTCTAACAGTAAAAATATTCCTTGCCAATTTTGAAGTCTTTAAATTGAAACTTAATGATTGCTTGAAATGTTGCTTTTTTTCACCAGCATCTATCTTCAAGTATCATGAAAATAATACAGTCAATAGTAATATCGTTCTCGTCGGAACGCCATTTTAATGTTATTTATGTCGTGAAATAGAGACATGAAATTTATGGTATAAGGTATAAAATGACTTATGATGTTAAAATCAAATCATACATCAATAATAATAATAATAATAATAATAATAATAATAATAATAATAATAAAAATAATAATAATAATAATAATAATAATAATAAAACTATAGCTATAAATACTACTACTACTACTAATAATAATAATAACATTAATACAATTATTAATAATAATAATAATCTATCAATAAATACTACCACTATTACTACTACTACTGCTGCTACTGCTACTAATAATAATAAAATATCAATAAATACTACTACTACTACTACTAATAATAATAATAATATTATTATTATTATTATTATTATTATTATTATTATTATTATTATTATTATTATTATTACTACTACTAATAATAATAATAACAACAATAATAGAGCAATTAATATTACCACTACTACTACTACTAAAAAAAAATTAAAAATAATAATAATAATAATAATAATAATAATACTAATAATAATAATAATAATAATAATAATAATAATAATAATAATAATAATAATAACGACAATAAAAATAATTGTTGCAATAATACGAATTGAATATTACTAATTTCATATCTTGCCTCATGCGCATCTACCTTATTATTGTTTTAAGATTCATGTTTTACTATAGTCTATAGATTTTTGGAATATACTAATGTCTCATTTTCACTGTTTAACATTTAAATCAATGTAAAATAATAATCCGCATTCCAATGAACATAGATCAAATTCTTGGTAAATAAACTCCTGTACTCTTGATTTTATGAAGCTAACCGGTATTGGAAACCTTACGGAAATTTAGGTAGTGAGTTTATATCGCTCCTAACCAGCAATTTCATTGTCGTTCACTTTGCTCAGATTTATTTATTGTCGAACAAAACTCGTGTAATTGTAAAGCATCTAAAAATTTAGCATACCGATCACAGATCAATTCCGGTCTTTCAAACTAAACCTCCAATTTTATTGCAGTTAACCTATCAAAGCAATTTCGCCTCCAACCGTTTTGAAGAGCGCTAACATCCAGGAATTCCATGTATTTTTATTGATAGGGCAAAAGCGACCACGAACATTTGAATCATATTTTCTTTAATTATGTATTGTAATTCAATTTAAAAGGACATTTTAGTAGTTTCCGTGAGTTCGTGCATTAATGATAAAGAAAAGGTAATGAAAAAAGACATCCATGTAGACGTTGTAATCAAGAACAAGAAAAACATATAATCCTACATACGAGGGGTATTTAAAGCGTTCTGCATATTTGTGGGCAGGACGACAAGTTTTTAAATTAATCAACGGTTTGTTAGTACATCACCTTAAAGTTTTCCCCATACACCTCTACACATTTTTAAAATCTGAGTATCCACTGTTATGTCTCTATGGTCTTAACAAAATTAACAGAAAAGGGCGAAAACCAACAAGAGTAGGAAGGTCTATCTCCACTCATAATTATCTAAATAGTTATTACACACTCATAGAGAAGTTTTACCTATCTATGATGTTGCTTACAAATAACGTTTACTGGCCATATACACCGTGACCATGATTTTGGACAAAATCGAGTATTAAATAGAAATGTAAATAACATAGCTGCATTAGTAAAGCCAAAACAATATATATATATATATATATATATATATATATATATATATATATATATATATATATATAACAACCATTTAATAAGTAGCATTTTGTATTCATTGTTTTTGTATGTTGCTAGTAGACTTGAAAATGCTCGTTTAATTACAAGACAGCTCTCAAAGCGTTTTCCCCTCAATGAACCTTTGGCAATTGGATTCGCTACGACTCGTATTAAATCAAGGTTTTGTTGGGTTTATTTTACATTTGTCGGAACGATATTTAACATATATAAGGAAAGTTAGTTTACAATCGAAAATAAACCCTAAAATGTAATCTCTTCCGTAACAGGATAGAAATATCGTAACTGTAAAGCACTGGAACACTATGAATTTCAATATAATTATTAGACTAGCATACACATAACTTTATATTATAAACATTTGTACCCCTTTCTTCTGCCCATTGCTCTAACTCTGTTTTTTTTTTTATCTGTTGCAGATCTTCAATTGTATGCATACTCTATGATCTATCATAGATCAAAAGTCGTCAACATATAACAAAGACCCATTTCTTGGATCAAGGGATATCACAGTGATGTTAATCGTGATACTGAATAGGTGAAAAGGGTAACTGACAATATGATGCCCTGTTGTACACCCATTAAGGATTGCTTTCAGAAACGGTGCGGCCTACCATATCTGCCTAATATCCCTCTTTTAAAAAAAAAATCAGAAACTGTGTTAATATGCGTAGGTGCATGATTCACCATTTCTTCTAGCAAAGACTGCGAAACGTCACCAATGTTTCAGTTTTATTGACAATGTTTAGCAGTGTATTCAGAGATGTAAGGCTAAGCGTTTCAATTGTTGATTGCGGATTTCATCTTAACATCCTGAAGATGTATGGGTTGGATAAAAATCGTGTTGCTATTCTATTTGTCTTAGACTGTAAGTTCATTAGTGTCGGGTAGTACCATTTAAGTACTGATGTGACTATTTCATCAGATTTTCTTAATTGATTGTGTACGTGAATATAAAATTTCCTACCATATACTACTGATTTAATGGAAGACACAGAGTTCAACCGAGAAGATGCATGTATGTATGTATGTATGCATGTATGTATGTATGTATGTATGTATGTATGTATGTATGTATGTATGTATGTATGTATGTATGTATGTATGTATGTATGTATGTATGTATGTATGTATGTATGTATGTATGTATGTATGTATGTATGTATGTATGCATGCATGCATGCATGCATGCATGCATGCATGCATGTATGAATGTATGTATGTATGTATTTTTATCGGTTCCCTGATTGCGAATGTGTACGCATCATGAACTCGTGGCTTGTTGACACATTTGGGAGGCCCCTAAATTTTAGGTATTATTTTCCCAGAAAAGTTCATGGAGCATTGTTTGTAAATATGAGTATTGGATCCACTTGATCAGCAAAATGGAAAGCTGTCAAATTTAGATCGCAGTGGGGTTAGATTGTTTCCTAATCTGTTTTGTCCAATTTCATTCTATGTTGTAGTCCTTGAGGTATGGGAATACTACTTATTAAGTATGTAAAAAGTTGTTACTACCACATAGATCGTCACTAACTTCCCAAGATGAAACGAGTAAAATAAATGGACTGCAGTTGCTTAACTCTGAGAATTACGTGTTAGTATCTATACGACTTGTAATTAAAAAGGCGAATATTGATACAAAGTCTTCCGTTTATTTGTCTCTGGTTGATATTAGTACATCCCCACGGAAGAGGGTGGCCATTAAAGTTACCGACAGCACCGGTGCAAGGCATTTTGGTGCCCTAGGCGAGATTAGATATCTGGCGATCCCCTTCCACTCACGCCCTCCCCCACCCGCCCATCATAAATAAACCCTTAGCCCAGCGCAATAGGCGATTGCCGAGTAAACAAAAGTTGCCGAGTAAATCAAAAGGTGTTATTAAATGTTAATTAAGACGGTCAATATTAAATGGATTGACTGGAGGTTTTAGTGAGCAATATTTGGAGCAAATAAAAACATCTTATCATCTTATGCAGGGACACACACACACACACACACACACACACACACACACACACACACACACATACACACACACACACACACACATACATATATATATATATATATATATATATATATATATATATATATATATATATATATATATATATATATATATATATATATATATATATATATATATATATATATAGTTTGCCAATTAACAGAGGTGTAGAGTTTGGTTTGGGACGTTTTCTTTCTTATGAAGCTACTCAAGCAAAATGATGATTATTCTTAACAAACTGATGTACGTGGTGAAGGTTTAAGACTAACCGTTTAGTTTTCCTTTTTGGTATAACGGTACCAATTGCGCAAGTCCAGTGGGAGGTGCTTAAGGTCTAGGGTCCATACCAATCAGAAATAAACAAAAACACAAGCTTTGATTGGTGGATTATGTAAGAGTTGTACTTTCTGTTAGGCTTAAAAAATAGTTTAGCCTCTTGGCAACATGTGAATTTATGTTAATTCCTATATAGATCATATTTTGTATTTTTTATGATTTTTTGAAAATGTCATAGACATGACTGAAAATAAGTATGTTGTGACTAGATAACTCATACCCCTGTCTACTTCCATCAGAGTTATCTCTCTTAAATGCAATGGAGTACCTGGTTTTGTCATCATCAAATTGACAATCTAACATTGTTCTCTATAACAGTGTGTGAGATGCACGCTAAAAATTAGGATTGAAAATATATTTATCTCTCCAAATATTAGCATTGAGGTCTATGGAAAAACAATTGGTACCGTGATACCTTTTAAAACAGCCTACTGAAAGCGGATAGCTGTTGATGTATGTTCTCGAAGTAGCAGACGAACTTCGTCAGTATTTGTGTTTAAACCTCGGCAATTACAATGTATATTTGTATTTGATATATTTACGAAAGTGTTAAAGTACCGGACTACATCTGGGAACTGCTCGCTGTCCATACTCTCTTGACTGTCAAACATATTAAAGAGCTTGATATGATGGTCCGATCCTTTTGGAGGTCTAGTAAGTTGTTTAGTCTTCGGTTTGTGTGGTGAACTGAATGCTTTTCCAATTTTATCAGCGGTTTTCTGCTCGTTTTAATTGCTTGGCAGTAGATTTGGGATTCTTATTTGCGAAACTGATTCTATCTCCACTGGCGCCACATGTTTCCTGCTCTTTTACGGGCTAGATTTAATTATCACCTCGCTTATGTATGTTGTCTTCACTTTCATTCTGGTGATTGGTAGCACTTGATTTGATTTTTATGCATGCATTGTTTGGGTACGGAAAGTATATGTGTATATCAATGTAGCTGGTGAAGGTTTCGTCGGCTAAATTTAATGTGAAGCTTTGGCATTCACAAAAGCTCTTTCCTCAGATTGTTCGTCTTTTTCTGAATCTCCTTTTCGTATTGAAACATGAGGCAGACTCTGTTTTACATACGCTTATCTATTGCAATTTACACACCTGACTGTTTTGTGCAGAACGATTCATTGTGACCTCCTGTCCGTATTTGGGTAACACACTAGTATTGTCTTTTTTGTGTGCAAAAGTAGTATTTCTAGAAACACGAAGGAATAGCTTAGGTTTTATATCATCAACATGATAAAAAAAAGACCGCTTCCGTGGGCTAGTGGTAAGAGAGCCCACCTGGGCAGTGGGAGTTCGCTGATTCGAACCCCGTCTGTGTCATACCAAGGACTTGTAAATATGGTACTAACAGCTGCCTCACTTGTCACTAAGCATGAATAGTTAATATTAAGGCTGGTCGGCCTGGTGTCAGGATAATCTGATTGGGTAGGGCATAATGCAACATCTCTGCAGCATGATGCCTTAGTGATTGACATCACTATAAACTGTAACACTGTAGACATCGTAGCAATATAACTAAACAATTGTTAAAGATACGTTGCAATGAAAATCTCGCACACACGCACATGATCAAAGAAACATGCCTTGATCCATGTAGGTACATTCGTGCAGGTTGATAACAATATATAGTACGTGCAGAAATAAATTTTCCGTTACGTTAGATATTGATCGTTCTTCTTGTCAGACTTTAATAGAACTGTGATTTTCAAACGTTTGTTTGGGTCTGAATAATCATGGGTATCGCAAAGAACACATAGAGGGAAGCAGATGTCAGAGTTGAGGTTACATCTAAAACTATGCATGTAGCAGGGCCGGACTAGGTAGTATTCGGCGTCTAGCTAGCGATCAAATCTCTTCAGTATTTGCCTGTAACAAAAGGGGAAACGTTGGGTCTTTTCTAAATCCAATAATTGGATTCAATATTGAGACGTCTTGGCCAGATTCCCAAACTCAGACAAGTTATTGTTTCTAAGTCTGTCTTTAATTATTATTCCCCGTCACTGTTAGACCAGATCTAAAAATACTGGTTACAGATTTGGTGTACTTTCGCAGAAGGAAAGGTGATACGTTTTTCACCTTTGCTTCCCATCGGCGAGACCGAATTATGCTCAGTTACTGTGCTTCCCATGGCATGAATACGTATGGTTAAATAATGAAGAAATTGTCGTTATTTAAGCCTAGAAACGGACAATAAAGGCTATGTCCGTTGTAGTTAAAGTCTTCCTTTAGAATATCTTGTTCAATTACTTTGAACACCACGAAGGAACTCTTGCTGTTGTTAAAATTGCCATCACCAGTTTCCATTGTGCAGATTACATCGATGGGTTTGAACTGAAGCAACAGAACTGACAACTAACCTGGACAGACTCTCCTCAAAGAAAGAACTTAATTTCTGTAGTAAGCCAAAAACCCTAACAATAAATCGTCTACAAGAACAACTCTTGTCATAGCTGCCTTCTCTAAAATGAAAATCACGATAATTTACAAACATTATCAAGAACACATTTTGACTAGTGCAGATACTTGTAATGCCAGTGTTTCAGTTTGCTCTGAAGCATACATTTTAAACTAGGACACGGAAACTAGGAATAACAGCCTTTTGTAACATAATATCTATCACACCCACCGCAAATAAAAAACATTAATGAATTAATAAATTAATTTAAACAGTAAATTGATGATGATGATGATGATGATGATGATGATGATGATGATGATGATGATTATACTACTACTACTACTACTACTATTAATAGTAATTATTATTATTATTATTATTATTATTATTATTATTATTATTATTATTATTATTATTATTTTGTAAAAATAGTAAAGGAATATTTATATGGGTATAAATTACCGCGAAGAAAGAGTACTAAAACTACAATGAGATGCTTACATTTGTTTCATTAATACCAATTTCTCCATTGATTCTCGGTTGTAAAACCAGTATTGGTTATCATTCCGCGTGTGTTTTGTCGTAGTAAACCTTAGTCGTTACTATCTTGAGTGACTGAATGGTCAACTTAGCTGTAGCGGTTGGCAAGATTCGAAGTAATATATTGTATTGTTTATTCATTTACATATCTACCACAATTGCTGACTTGGCAGAAACGTATGAATATTTTGTCACCTACCTAATCATGTAAAATCTTTATCAGCAGCACAAAAATCTTCATTCAAATTGCTTCAATTCATTTTTGTCACATGTGGATATACAAAATTGTGTCAACTTGACAATTCGGAATACCTCACGTTAATTCTTATTCCATTTTCATAACTTAGAGGTATACGTCAAAACAGACCGAATGTATTATAATCCACACGCAGAAAGCATTAAAAGGCATCTAATAAACTTATACTAAACTTGTTTGACTCTGGAAGAAAGTGATAAATTGGAGAATAAACGAGAGATAGATATATAAAGAGGGAGAGAGAATTTTAGAAGCTAACGTTTGTCGAATAAAGCTCTATGGTTCAAAACCGCTTTCTAATCTTAAATTTTTTTAGCATGCGCTATCAACATGCGCTAAAACGAGATAAACGAACCGTTTATGTTTGAATTTTTTAATTTTTAATTCCAAATTGTTCGAACAGATTCAACTCGTATATCTACCGTCGACCACTGGGTTTTTGCAAAGAAAAGAATGCAGTGAATATTTTTTTTATTAGGCATGTGTCTTTAAGCTAAAATCCATGTTCTTCGTAGCCTCTTACAGGACTTATATTTTTAATTGGAAGAGTCAAGCTTACTGGTCTTATGAATGTTACTTCATATTGTGAGACCTGAAAGGTTAGAAATGGGATAAATGAAATGATAAAAATGGGAGGTCAAATGCTAGACGTATGAACTGAAATGCTAGGAATGGGACGTAAAGTGCTTTTAAAAAATTTCTCTCTCTCTCTCTCTCTCTCTCTCTCTCTCTCTCTCTCTCTCTCTCTCTCTCTCTCTCTCTCTCTCTCTCTCTCTCGCAAACGCTATCGCTCGCTTGCCATAAAAAGACTTATGTTTCGATAAAGCGACAAGTACACTGTGTGACTGCTCCTCGTATGTACCCTAAAATGTTAGAAGACAGAACATTCTCTGTTAGTAACTATATGAGGACCGCGTAGCTGAGGCTTGAACTCCTTAGGTACCACGGCAATTGACACGAGTAACAGGAGATTTGAGTGCTCGCTCCCTACTCATTGTCGTTTTATTACCCGACATCAACCTTACATTAACAGTAACCGAATTCCGAATCTCAAGAAGAAATCTTTTCACGACATTCCATTCTGACGCGCAGTAAAATCTGACTCCGAGTACAGAGGTTTTTTTTTATATAAAAGTTTATAGGGTAAAAGCAAATGTTGGTACTGTCGTCAATATGTCAAACACCTGACCAAGGTATCAATTTCTTATAATATTGATGCCTGATTAAAAATTATTCTGGTACATGTGGAAATTGTACTGAGAAACTGTAATTTGTTAGGAAACTTTGAGAAGCAGTGGACTAAAGAAAACCCTCTCGATCGTCCGGCTAAGTATAACATTGAAGATTAACACGATATATATTCTCCATATTTGTCAAAGAAAAAAGCAGATGTACTATATAAAAAAATCGTAACAAAAACATAGGAATTTATTTTTCAACTTCTTTTTATCATGACCAATGTATTCAGTACATATTGTTTTCTTTTGTCCTTGTTGCACAACAAAACAAGACTCTAAAGGTCCCCTTTACAGTGCTTTCGTTGCATATGTAATAAGTGAGCCTTTTAACAAATCCGTCTCAATGAGAGATATAGATTTTTAAATGTCTTGTGAAAAATACTTTACATAGACGTGCTACAGGAAATCGAATGTGTTCTTTTTTAATAATGCCAATAGGGCAGTAAAGATTTATCTTCGTGCATGTCAGGATGTTGGGGTTCTCTATTGCTGTTACCATGATTATGTCTATCTTTGTGTAATCAAAAGTCTAAAATAAGATGCATAAATAAATACGATCATTTGGCGAGGATCAGGAGAGAAGAGATAAAAGTGATGTATTTTTAAACTCGACCTGGCAGGATATAAATTCCTTTTGGCAATTTAGAATTCCAAACAGAGAATCGACTTTTCCAATTCCTCACCGCTTTTTATATTAAAGTAGTTATAAATAAGATGTCAACAGACAAATTTTCAGTAACAAAACAGTGTGTTTATGCAGTCTTTGAAGGCAAACGTTTCAGTAGTTGATGACTGATTAAAAACGAGGTGGAACAATTAGGGATATAGGTTTATATAAATATTATAAAAGTATCAGAATTTATTTTCGATCCGAGACACCAGATTCATTCCCTGGCAAGCATTCCCTGATTTGTATTCATGTATATATAATATATTGGTAGCAGTAGTAGTAGTAGTAGTAGTAGTAGTAGTAGTAGTAGTAGTAGTAGTAGTAATATTATTATCCCCCCAATATTGTTTCAGTTTCGTACGTATCAAATGTTTGTTGAAGCTAATCTCACTATTCTTCTTCTTATTAATATTATTATTAATTATTATTATCATTATCATGTAATAATAATAATAATAATAATAATAATAATAATAATAATAATAATAATAATAATAATATTATTATTATTATTATTATTATTATTATTATTATTATTATTATTATTATTATTATTATTATTATTATTATTATTATTATTATCGTCGTGTTATTATTATTATCTATGGTTCAGGTTCATGATGATAGATGTTTCATGAAATAAATAAAACTATCATGATATGATCAGTTTCGTAGTCCTCTTCGGTAAAATATTGCTTGCAAACGTAGTGAAATTTGCTTGGTGTTGACTACTTTGTAAATCCTGATAAGCCACGCCTTATGGTTGGCATCCACGAATTCCGACATTCTTTATTTTTAGAAAGGATATGCCCACCCCGCTGTGAACAGTTTGACACGACACATGTCATTTCAGGCATGAATGAATATTTTTTTGTTATTCAAATGTCAAACGCTTACAGCACACAAATAAACCTGTGATGTTAGATATAATAATACAAAAATCGCTCCGAACGAGGGACCTACCTCAGCGCCATTTAAAAATAACGACTGGGAAGATAAACTGTCGATATCCCTTATAGAGATTGGCGCTCAGTTTAAGCTGCAAGGGCATCATTCGAAAGGTATTTAAAATCCTCTTCTGTAGACACCTCTTATGATATATTTACTCCACGGGTTTTAAAAAAATAGCGTCAGTTTATTTTTGATCTGACATCAGTTTTTGCTCTCTGCAGCTTCATATTCTGAAATAGAAGACATGTTTTAAAATGTTAATTTTTTGTTAGTTTTTTAATGAGTTATATATATTTTCATTAGTTATATTAAACGTTTCACTCCTCATGAAGGGTGACTCTGACAATGAGTATCTGACGCAAAGAATTAAATGATTCCAAATCAGAAATGCATGGTCGTGAAGGAGGTCGAACATGAAGCTGAGGGAGAAGCAAGGAGGGATACTTATAATGTACCAAATTAATGCCTCATTTACCGGTTTTAGTATAAAAACATAATAATTAGAAAAACAAGTGAGGTCAAAAAGGTCGACATTTTTGGGTACCTATATTAAATTAAAGCATAAGAATATCAATCTCTTGACCAGTGAGACAATAATAGCAGTTAATAGCAAAATATATTTATGCACCCCAACCCCAAATTTATACCTTTATTTTTCACGTCCAAAGGTCATGTTTCACACCATGTGATGCGCACAGTGCAAAACAGGCCCTTATCCTAGATGATGACTCTGCAAAACATTATGTACTCAACAGACTGATGCAGTTGAAAATAGTTTTCATCTAAGACGTTTTTAAGATAACATACTTGCCCTAAACTTATGTGTTTACTTTTGTGTGTGTGTGTGTTGTGTGTGTGTGTGTGTGCGCGCGTGTGTGTGTGCGTGAGAGAGAGAGAGAGAGAGAGAGAGAGAGAGAGAGAGAGAGAGAGAGAGAGAGAGAGAGAGAGAGAGAGAGAGAGAGAGTCGGCTCAACGTGTCGATTGAGGTCACATCTCATAATGGGATAAATAAATGTGTATAATTCAGCAAAATATGCATTTCATGGACTGATGGGTCACTTAAGCTAATTTCACTTCCGTGAATAATGTCATATAATTTTCACTCTGGAAGTCGAATGATAATATGAAAAATGACGATTTACTCTCATGACGATTACAAAACGGGCATATGAACAAACAACGAATCATAATGTGGTGCAATATTTCCATTGTATAGGCGTTGTATAGGCTCTATGTGCGCACCAAATCAACAAAATCTGAACTACTTAAAAGGAGTCTCGAACATTTAAATCCTTAAATTGCAAAATACTTAAAAGTCATATTCTGACCTTACACATTATTGAGCCAATCAACAACAAGAGATTGTATGATATCTCTATAGAACCAATGCATTCATAGTATCGCTCTTTGTTTTCGTTGTCTCCATTCAATTTATGTGTTATCTTACTTGATCATAATAGTTGTTGACTTAATCTTAGCAGCAACGACCTTGATATATGTCTGAAATATTACATATGTTTTGACAAGAACAGAAGCCAGCCACTAAATTTATTCAATTAAAATATAAACAACATAAGCACAGATAGATATCTGTAACAGTTCAGTTTTTAAAATATATTTCTGTTTTGGACTGATATAAAATAGTTGGGCAACGATTTGCAAAATGCTTAGCACAGCTATGCAAAAATAATTTACTTTCAATATTTCAATCACAGAATAGATAAACAATAATAACGTTCTCAATCTTATGAAAAAGAACATTTCTCGTCGTATATTCTTTTCTAAAACAATTGTCCAGTAAAATAAATAGCTTGGTGTCCTTAATAAAGTTTTTGTCCGACTTTAAATTTCAAACCATTCTTCGTATATAATAATTACACCCTCATTTCTTCTTTTGCAGATTGCTTTTGCATGTTCAACTCTAGCTTATCGGATACTTTTTGTGTAGTAAATATGTGGTGATATCATCTTACCATCATTTTGGAATTCTGAATATTAAGGAGAAGGATTTGAAGATTTTCTTGCAGCAAGTGTTAACAGTCTATATTATATAATATGTAACTGAAAGACAGTGAAACAAAACAATTTACGCAAATTTAAAAAAAAAATATTTCCGTAGAATACAAAGTGTAAATTAAAAAAGCACATTTTGAATTAAATTCCAAATAATCCGAAATGATCTATCACAATACGAAATGTATAGAAAATTCCAGACAAATTTAAATAGTCTTGAATATCCTGATGTACCAATGATGCAATCCAAAATGTATTTGAAATAAATTCTCTAAAATTACATTTATGTGTTAATACAGCAAATGAACACCTAATAATTCTAGTGAATTCTAATAAATATTTACTCTAAAATTCTATCTGAACACAACTATCCAATCTGATAAGAGATGCATTCCAGAGCCAGATCTCAAAAACGGGAATGAATACTTGTTTACTGTGTTCGATTTTATAAACTTATTTCACTTGACCTAAGATGCGATATTATGTTGTATAATTCTGATTTTTTTCCCTAAGGAAATTCCATCAAATTCTTAAACGTTTTGCGAACTTGGATTCTAGTAAATATCTTTTAGATTACGTAAATCATTACACATGTCAGGCAGGCATAAGATCCACAATTCTCATGTACTCTGAACAATTAAGCACACGATATAAATATACATAACACTAGCGTTCGTTTTCTCGTTTCAAACGGTGTTTTAAAACATCGATCATCCACAACATTCTTAAAATTAAAAATTGCAACTCCATCTGTAATCGATGATTTTTATTGATCAAAATAGTCGGGGTGTGGGAAGAAAAGTTGCAGAACAAGTTGAGTCATCATTTTGTCCCCCTAGATAACTTTAACATCTTAACCAAATATTATATGTTTCTCAATAGTTTCCAAAATATTTTCCCCTTGAACACTTTGAGAAAACAACAATCATGACAGCATTTGAATGATCAGTCATATAGCCTTTTTAAATAACAACATTAAATATATTCAAGTGAATCTTATAGAATACAACAACATAATATAATTTATTTTGTTTGGAATGAGAGTGTTGCCTCCTGATGAACATCGTTACGTAATGCTTGGAATTTGTTACAGGAGTCATTCATTTCCAAGTCTTTTTCAGGTGCTGAACTGGTCTTCTAGAATGTGTTGCAGTTTGTAATAACAGGTATCTAAATCTAAGTGTTGAACAATGTTCAAGTCTAGGGAAAATAACATAGACATAATTCCTGAAAACTAATGGTTGATCCGTTTTAAACAAAATTAATATCATCATCATTATGATCATGTACAGTCACAATTTTTTTATTGTGATATCTAAAATTAAAAATATGGTTTGATTGTCACATCTTTCTATATAGACCGCACATTAAAAATTATTCTAAAGAATAGTATGACCCCCAGCACGATTATTATTACAGTGGCGAAATATATATGTTAAACCCCACTCAGTAGCCTATTATATATTTCAACCTTCTTTGTACTAATGACATTCCTAGGAAAGTGCTAGCATATATTATATTGCTATACCCAGTGCAAAATGCGTATTCTCTTAAAGGCCAAATCGTTCGGGTCAAAATGGGCATTGTTCATCGATCAAAATGTTTATGATAAAGTCCATGAAAACTGCAGGAATGTTACATGTCCATATTATGTGCAGGAATAACTAAAGAAATTGCGACTTGGCATTTATTGTATGTATGTGTTTAACTAGGACACAAAATACAAACAACTATCAGGAAACCATTCTTGTGGAGACGGCGCATGCTGTATGTAGATCCGGCTTCAGTTAATATCTAATACAACTGACACGAAAAGAAAGTGAATGAATACATCAAGGATTATTGTTATACAATTCGGACAGTCAAATATCAACGGAGTGAACCAAAAATTACGGAAAATGCGAAAACGAATTATAAATTACAGATGAATGAAAGAAAGATCAAACACGTACTTTATAAATTCATAATAAATTTATTCGTAAATTAGGTGTTTAAATTTCGTACATAATAATGCAAGAAAGGTTTGTTTTAAAATATGCTGTAGAATAGAGAATAATAGCTATAAATAGTTATGCAAACATAATAATTAAGAACAGAGTTTGGGAAATGAGATATTAAATATATAAAGACATAAAGAGACAACCAGCAAAACTGATGAAGCATCGCCATCCATTATTTTACTACGATTTTACTTTCTACTGTCATCGTCTTTCTCTGATCTTCCTTCGGGCTCTCCATCAGTTCCCTCGCAATAGTTGACACATGTTACATAAGGTCTTCTTTTCACCATGTCAGCAACTGCTGTTGTAAAATCTTCATTGTAAATTACTCTCTTTGCGTTATTGAAACTAAATTCGAATGAATTATATTTAAGCCTGGGTTACTTACACTCGTACCAGATTATTTCATTACGGAATTCTCTGATTTGGTTTCGTTTGTTGATTGCCTTTGTTTTTCTACAACTCATATTTGTATATAATTTTGTTTTAGTTAATGTTTCTCACTGCTACTCATTTATACCAACAAATACTAATTATGGTAAATGACGAACCTGTGGAAGGTAAATCTAACGAACTCAAGTAAACAAATATATCTCTAACGTGCGCCGCTAAACTTCCACCTCTGTTCAATCATTCAATAATTTAAGCTCAGAAGCTCTCTTTTCTCCAAACTTGAATATGATCCACCAGTAATTTTATCACCATAAATTTATTAAATATTCACGCATCATTCATATATTTTTAAACATAGGAAACTTAAAGAATGAAATAGAACTACTATAAAGTATCAAATATATTGAGCGATCTCAGTAACTCCCACTATTTACCGTCATTGCTATCACCAACACTCGAGGGGCCACGAGTGGCCGAGTGGTCTAAAGCGCTCACGGATCACTGCCATCTCACCTCTGTGTGAATTCGAGTCTCGGGTTCGGCTAATGTGGTTATGTTAGAAAGCTTGCCAGTAGCTTCTCGTGGGTCATTGGTTCTTTCCGGGGTTTTCCTGGGTTCTTCCTCCACCATTTATACTGGCCGCATTGTAAAGCCTCTATTGTGCTGAAAAATGGCGTAAATCCTATAACAACAACATCGCCACCATCCGCATATGTTCAAGATATGAATTTTGTTAAAATGTTACATAACCATATCCAACTAAAAATTAATTGGGTGAGTTGGCTCTTAGACTGGTTGTTTCTCTAGTTTAATATGGAAACCAGTCTGATAGCTAATGTCTAACAGATGGTGAAGGAAGCACACAAAAGAACTGCGAGGAAATATGAAGTACGTTATATTGCTTAGCACTTAAGTATTAATTTTGTTTCAAATTCAGTTCATGCATATAGTATTACGCCACTTCACAAATATAATGTCCTACTCTCGTCGCATTATAGCTGTCACATAGATCTAAATAGTTATCGACAGATCCAGGAACGAGATTTATGATTATGTGCACCCTTTAACTTATGGAGTCCACTTACTTCAAATATTTGCTATGCGTTATAAAAACATTTCCCCTCGACCTTATAGTTTAAGATTTTATCTACGTAATACACCTGTTACAACAATAACCTATGATGTTATATACCTTATGTCTCGATTAGATTTAATCAATACCACATTGACGTTGACTAGTAAAAACGGTGTTATTATTATTATTATTATTATTATTATTATTATTATTATTATTATTATTATTATTATTATTATTATTATTAGTTTATAAGCTTTAATGCCATTTTTCAGTACAAGATAGGCAATACATGGCGATCAGTATAAATGGTTAATGAAGAACCAGGGAAAACACAGGAAAGAACCATTGGCCCATGAGAAACTACTAGCAAGCTTTCTCACGTACCCACATTGGCCGAGCCCGAGACTCGAACCAACAAAGAGTGAGGTAGTGATCTGTAACGGTTATTATAATAATAATAATAATAATAATAATAATAATCATAATAATAATAATAATGACGATGATGTTGATGATAAGAAGAAGAAGAAGAAGATCATCAACAATAGCAAAAATGGGTAGTAACAACAAGAACAGAAAGTATAATACCTATTCTGCAAAATTCTGACCTATCCAATATGTATAGTGGTACCAGCTGACCCCAATGTTGATCGTTGTGAGCAAAGAAAATAACGACACACGATGCTCTTACAAAAGTTACCTGAGTTTAAAGTTTAACATACATTGTACATAGCATTGATTCTTAAGACATTACATACTTATTGAACACCTAATCATGATATGATTTATTATAGCATACAACTTTTTCCACTACTCACCAGAAAACGTGACGGAGAAATATGGTAAAACTCGTGCTATGGGATGGGCTTAAATAAACACCGCCCTGTAATTTAAGTTTCGTTGACATTATTTTCACCACTTTATTGTCCCACAAAACGCACACAGTCAATATATTTGCGGGTTCTTTGTGTCTAATTATAGACCTCATACAAACTTAAGCACTCTGGACATTGTAGTTTTGTGGTTTGTTATGAATGATATCCTCTACTTTTATCGCAGTTCACTTGTTGTATTCATCTCACCACCTCATGCTGAAAACAGGTGCGTTGGCAAGTAATATTGCTAGACGTTTGTCAAGGAGAAAACAACTGTTGCATAGACGGAAACTATACTACTTTAAAGTTAATATACGTGTCCTCAGATGGTCTAATTTAAAAAGTTCTACTAAATTAAGGTAAATTCTATCATATATAATTACTAATTAAACAGGTATAGTGAAATTTCATTATTAAGAAACCTCTGAGCTTAATAAACCTAGCAAGAGAAAAAAATATCATTGTTTTTAAAACCTTTTGCTAACAATTATCAGTTAATTAATAAGCTTTGAATTTTAGTCAGTAATTTGTATCACCTTATACTACGAGTTAAGCAAGTCTACTCATTATACCTGTATACATAGCTGCCACTCACCCTGAATCAAATTCAGGATCTATGTCAACATCAGTTTTCTACCAAAGAAAAATACAGATAAACTCATTTTCTTACAAAAATATTACCTTTAGTGAATACATTTACATTAAAATAGCATAAATGAAAAAATAAAAATTATTTTACACTGACAAACAAACAATTAAATTGAGATAAATATATATTAAATCAGATATACATAACACAATCGAGATTCCGATTGTCCCTCTATTGTGGTTAAATAGGTATCGGTTCGAGGAACATCTGTTTTCTTGATAATTATATAGCAGTATTACCAGGTAAATCACATGTTGTACGTGTCCCAGGCTTTGGACGACATACCCACACACAGCAACCATAATAAAAAAGTGTCTGAAAGCGAAAAGATTTACTTAAATGTATGTCAAAAAAGTACTGATAGAAACCGAGCATGACCCTTTCAGTCTCTATTCGAATCTACATTGGATAATACTGATGTAAATAAAGACATCAGTCATTGAACAGTACAGAATATATATAATTATTGTGCCCTAAACTTGTGAAAGTACATTGTATTTTAATATAATGGACATTAGAAAACAGGATGATTACAGGATCAACTTTTGTGCATGATTGTAAGTTTAACAAACATGTTGACATACAGTTTTAGTTCAGGACATGCTTTAAACAAACCTTTTAACGTAGCAAGAGCTCAAATTCAGTTTTGCTCAACATGGTTTCCGAAATCTGCACATTATATTACAAAATAGGTGAAGGAAATTTTCTATTTATAATAATAATAATAATAATAATAATAATAATAATAATGAGGACTTTGTATAGCGCCTAATCTTACGAAGCTCTAAGCGATTTACACCATCAATAATGATATGACTACACTACAGAACAACAAATAACAAAAACAATGAAATTGGAAAACATAAAAACATGCTGAAAACATATAAGATACAAAACATGATTAGGTCGCTACGTTTTTCCCTGATTTAGCTGGTGTATACACATAGGTGAGGCTGGATGGGTATGTTCGACCGGAGTCTGTCATTGAAACATAGCACAGAGAACAAATTTTGTGTTTGATTATGTATCAAATTGATAACCAATGTAGGGTACAGAGCAGTGGTGAGGTGTGTTCTGATCGAGGTACTCTAAAGATGATCCGTGCAGCTGTGTTTTGAACTTTTTTGAAGTTTCTGGAGTAAATATTGTGACGAACCAGACAGAATTGAGATACAATAGTCCAGTCTTGAAAGTACTAATGAACACTCAAGTGTTTTAGTGGCATCAACTGAAAGATATTTACGAAAAGAACTGATGCGTCTCAATTCAAGATATGCAGCCTTGTATATGTTCATGACATGTTGGTGCAATGTGAGAGTACTCTCGAGAGTAACGCCTAGGTTCCGTACTGACTGTGAGAATTTAATGTTGGTGTTGCTGATATTTATTGTCTGAGGTAAAGGATGTGAATGAGAAAGTCTTTGTGTAGTGATCAGAATAGCCTCAGCTTTATCATCATTCATCTGCAGCTTGTTACATGTCATCCATGATTTCACATCAGAAATGCACTTCTCTACTCCATGGATGGTAGCATCAACTTCAGTTGGGTGGCTAGACTTGTATATTTAGCTGTCATCAGTATACAATTGGTGCGACACTGGGTGATGATCTGTGACACTTGAGTGTAGCGACTGGTTACTTTTTTAATTCATTTCTGTTTTGGATTAATCAATATTATCCTTTTGTTATCAGCCTTTACAGTTCTTATATTACTACGTGATTATTGCCTTTGGATTAATGTGAAAGCATTCAAAGGCATTTTGAATTGCATCATTTTGGTACGTCAGGGTATCGAAGACAACATTTATTCGTTAAGAACATTCATTATGTTTGGACGTGTGACTGGCACATTGGATTATTTGGGATTTAATTCAAAATGCTAGAATTGTCTTCTAAATTGTAACTTTTTAATCTAGTGACCTAAAGTTCTTTTTATTTTATAAAACTTGTTGATTTCAAGACCATGTGTCATACAAGTTCGAACATAACACAAAAACATTTAATTTAAAGCTATAAATGTATCATTTTAATATCTATCTATCTATCTATCTATCTATCTATCTATCTATCTATCTATCTATCTATCTATCTATCTATCTATCTATCTATCTATCTATCTATCTATCTATCTACCTACCTACCTACCTACCTACCTATCTATCTATCTATCTATCTATCTATCTATCTATCTATCTATCTACTTTCTTTTTTCCTTTTTAATGACACCAGTATAAAGATACAGATCTGAGAGTTTTAGTCATTCTACACACTCTCTCTTTCTCTGTCTCTCTGTAGATAGATAGATAGATAGATAGATAGATAGATAGATAGATAGATAGATAGATAGATAGATAGATAGATAGATAGATAGATAGATAACTCCTGTTAACATTGCTGTCAGGAAAAAAATAGCACTGATTTAGTATATTTTGTTTGAATTATGTCCTTACGCTGCATGACATAATCGTAAATTTGTATATACACGTGTCGAATTTGTTGGGAAAGAATAGCAGTGACTATATACTACAATTTTGCATAAAACTACCTTTAACATTTATTCAAGCACGCGCCGTTCTCTGTGGCATAGATGACAACAAACCCATTCGAAAAAGAATGAAAAGAATTAGGCAAGCGTGGAAACGCAGCTAAATATCGACATTGAGAGATAGGTGATACGGATCGCAAACCGAGTTATTTGCACCACTTATCGACTAATTAATTCATTTTGCGTAGCAAAACCCAGTTATCATAATCTCTTTATCTATACAATATTACCTTGTAAGTTATCGATAACATCTCGTTGACACGACACAACCCTTAAAAACTGTGCAACCCAAAGCTTCACCAGGTCTTGCCAGCGAGTAAAAAAAGTCAGGTAAATTTTTCAAGAGTAGTTCCCTGAAAGAAGGTAGCCCAAGTGTAATAAATATATTTGTTTCCAGATATTAGCAGGTCACATGACCAAAACTATGGATAGGTGTAACTCTAGACTGAACAAAATGTTTCTCTGAGGAGAGACTTTGTAGTATTACCCTGGGGAAAAAAATATTTATCTTGAGAATTATGCTTTTGAAGGTGGCACGTACCATTAAATAAGAACATAGTATAATGCAGAAATAGTATGTATGAGTTGTAACTACCACCCAATAAAGCTGACAAACAAAGAGAATCAATATTGAAAAGTCTCACACATGCTGTATCAATCTCGTTTTCTTTAACCTAGTTCGCTCACTTAAAGGATGAACACATGACAGAACTGGTAATGATGTTGGTGCTTCGGAACTAGACAAGAACTGACATCATTCATGCAATTAGTTTGATTTAAACATGATATGAATTCCATCTCTTTAGCTCGTCATATAAGCCTGAATTAGCTCAATATGTAAACCCATACAATTAAAATGCAAAATATGTTTCAATTTTGATCCTTATGGAGATAATGTTGCAACGTATGAGACCTATAAATTAAAGTTATTGGGTTTCTTTAAATCTGGAAATTGGATTTAGTAGAAAACAGTTTAAAAAGTCAAAGTTCAAGAAAATATTCAATTAGTACTTGAATAGACAATAAATATATAACATATAAAATTTAGTCGAAATAACGGTCTGTCTTCATGTTTTGGAAAGGAACACTATCGTTATTGCTAAATATATTATAATCATGTTATTAAGTATTTTTTATATATTTAAATAAGACGCAAAAGACTCGATTTAACCTTCATTAATTAATCTGGTGTTAGAAAGATCTTCAAGACAGCTCCTAAAAGGGTTTCTGATTTGTGTTGGTGTTTTCCGCTACCTCAGTAACCTATGTTATTTAGTACCACGCACTTAGACCTGGTAACATACCCGGACTTCTCCGATGGTAATATTTGAACCCATACATGTTATGTCCAGAACTCGTCACGTCACGTGTTAAGCCACATCATCCTGCCGCCACTTGTCGTCTCAAACGATGTATCGGGCATGTTCTTCATCTGAAAGCCCCAGGAGAACGATGATAAAAATTGAGAGTTTCGAGTAATCTTTGGGAAATACTTCTATGCGGTCCAGGAGATTGACATAGAGAAATAATGTGAAATTAGTCAATCAAGATATCAACGACTAAGTTTAAGATTATTACATATCAGATTACAAAATAGGCGGAATAAACGTCATACAATTTATGTCTGCTTCATTTGCATAAACGTGTAATTACTTTTAAAAAGCATTATGTTATACAGGTGTGTATAATAAAACAATATTATATCATTCCGCATAAGAAGAACACCTGCAGCCATCACAAATGAAAATGGGTGATGGTATCGATGTGCGTGATTCGTGGATAAACTTGAGAGGCTCTCACCTGTGCACGAAGCTCTAGATACACATGGTCGTAAAGAAACCGAAGATGCAAATTTAAATGCAACTTGCGATATCATGTCTTATCTAATTCCTGAAACGATTACCAACACGATTCTTTGAGGTCACATAAAACACCTGGCCGACCATGGGATTGCTTACAATTAAACCACAACTTGCTCGTGAGAGACACTATCATGGTGTGCGAAATGAGCACCTGACTATGACTAATACCGAGGCATCTTCACAGTCCGGTGTTTCGATTAAAAAGGTAGACAGACACATAAGTCCGAGTCCATGAATACATTGGTCATAGATGTACATGCATTGAGAAATAAATATTTTACATGTGTTTGAATATTAAAATTTACTTGAACATTTTCTCTTCCTACGGTGGAATTGATGCTCAAGATCGGGGAAGAATAATTCCCATGTATGTGGATGAATCCAGGTCCCAAAAATTAGGTCCATACCCAAGCCATTCTATCTGAAGCAGTGAGACAAAACATCTGTAACGAACGATAAATGCAGGTACAAAATTATATAATTCACGACAACAGTAGTTTCTAATTTCTGTTTTCTAGAAGGAATGGCTTAACATAACGAAATTCCATACATATACAAAGACGCAGAACCTTTGTTTGCCTTCTTTACTTGAAAATGGTTGTTCAATTATTTCCATATAAAAAAATTACAAAGGAAACTGTTTTTTGTATAAACATGAATTATTGCAAACTTGAAATTCGGTGTATTAAATAGGTTATATAAGTATTAACATATGGCAAATTTGGACCTACATAATAAAGGTAAAGGTATATTCAAATCAATGAACAAACAATTTTTGTATCTGAATATTATGATCCCAATTATCATTTGTCTGGCAGTTGATAAAGATGTCTAGCACTGGGGCATCATGCTGCAGACATGTGGCATCATGTCCCACCCAGTCACATTATCTTATATTGACACAAGGCCTAATATTAACATCTTAATACTGAACGCTTAGCGAGGCAGCTTCTTGTATCATGTTCATGTCTTTGGTGTGGCTCGGCCGGGGTTCGTAACCGCGACTTTCTCCATTAGAGGAGGACGCTCGAACCATGTAGGCCACTGGAGCCTCGTTTGTAATAAATTATCAAGTTGATAATTCGTAAATATATGCATCTTATAAAGGCAGTCTTGGTTTCGGTAATCCAGGATTAATTGGTGTTAAATAACCCAACCGAATATATTTCCATCATTGGGATGGAATATAATAATACCTTCTGGATCATATTAGAAAATCATTATTTTCAATTGTTTTGTGAATAAGAATAGTAACAGTAAGATAATGTTTTGTATTATCATCTAATAACTTACATAGCGCATCATATCTTGAGAAATAACATATAACATAATCCATTTGTTTCCATGCAACGTTTGGTAAATATTTAATTTAAAGAAAGCATCATGTATAATTGAATTTCATCAGTTGTATTATGCAAGGTCACTTACATTAAAACTTCGATGAAATTCTCAATACACTGAAAGATCGTTTTGCCCATTTTCAAATGTTTACAATCAAAATGCTAAAATCCTGTGTTGGCAGCGTCAAAAATGACAATGCTATTTCCGTTTTGTTGAAACAGTCCCTGTACGGATTATCCATTTACTCATTTCTGCCTAGTTTTAATCATATCTGCGTCAGGTTCATTGGTCTTGTATTGTTGGGTTAAACACCATAGGCTATATATCAAATATATTTGGTAAAGAAATAACCAAGGGAAGAGTTCGGGAGCATCCACCGACCGACCATGGGAATCTACTGGCAAGTTTTCTCATATAGCGATGTTTTGTCAGAGACTCAAACCCATGCAGACAAAGGTGCGATATGAGTGATCTGTACAAGCGAGCGCATTGACCACTTGACCACCCCTGTCAGTCAGGAAACTTTAGATATATTTCAAATTTATTTATTTATCGTTATTATTTTATACTTTGTCAATTAATACTTGAACAACAGCAAAAACAGCTTCTATCGTTACACATTCTACAGTTATTGTTACAACTATGCCAAGTAAAGTATCAGTTCAAATTCCAAATGTGAATTTTCTTCTCCTCTAATCCTATTTATTACTAATTCTCATGAATTATAATCCATACAAGACCAATATATTTGTATATCTTTGTTTTTTAGACGGGATGTAGGGGAAGCGGGGGTTGCAATTTGCATGTAAACCGTGTTGAAAGCATGTTTAATAAAATTAGCAAATCCAAGAACAAAAGTACTCAGGCAATCATATTAGATCCAGACGCTAGATAATCAGATGACAAACCTAAGCACCTGTGCATATCGTCTACAACCAGGTAAAACTGAACAGGAAACATAGATACTAGCACGCAGTCATCGTGCCGACTCCCACAAAGCACGTTTGTTCTCAAGACGAATTTTGAGTCATCCGACCAACCCACCCTTTCATATCAGGAAGAATATCATTCTTGTTCAGTATAACATCGTGTAAATTTTCATCCACACCGAACCCCTTCCGTTTTTAAAATCGAACCCTCTTAGATAAGTTTTCACTCCTATTCCAGTCAGCTTGTTCTTATTATAATACACACACTTTAAATGCAAACCCAACGTTCTCAAGAAATAAAAGATCATTTAACGTTAAGTAGGAGTTAATGACGTTTCTAAGTATTTATACGAAACAATCAAAATAATCCATATATTTCCATATATGTTCATTTCATTGTCTATATCAATACATTGTTCTAGTTATTGTGTGATCGAATCGAGGGAACTCATTTTCATGCAAATTTGTGTCTTACTACAGTGAACGGACCTGCACATTATGTAAATGATCTTTTCTCTTTATCAATAGATTTAGCGGTGAGTATAAATATAATATATAGTTAACACAAAAATGTAAGAAAAAAAATATTTGGCAAAATATCAGGATAATATCATTTTCATCGAACCGTTTTATAAGCAAAATCATCTCTACGTGTAGGAATATCAAATATTCATATAAAATAAAATGACAAAAAATATATGCCTTCCATAGGAAATGGATGTGTGTGCCTATTTCACAGTTGTTTCAATTTGTAATGTATTACATAATCTACGATCAATATGCAACATTGGACGCCTTTTTATCTTACTATTTTGACAATTTGCTTCTAGATATCACGTTATTGTTGTCTAACTATCGAGACACGGAAGCGAAGCATGGTACGCAAACCTGAAGCGTTTTTGTTTGCTGGAAATTGGTCGATGAAGCAAACTCTCGAATTTCTGACTTTCATTGATCAAATCAACTCTGATTTGTTTCTCTCATAACGCTGATTTTTTTTTTAATTACGACAACCGTCTTTCGAAATTCTCCATATTATATATCGTCTTTCCTCTCCTCACATATTATCTTAGTCAAGTCTATAAACTTAGTCGCAGTTTCTACGTAGAGCCTAGATGCGACGGTTATTGGAAAAGTTCTGAATATTTCAATTTTGTTCTTTCGTTGAGCCTCTCAATAAATTTCATGCTTATCGATAAACAAATGATATCCCATAACACGTGCACCACGCCGGACACCTACCAATATTTGCGTGTGACGTAACATTGGCAACATAGGTAAATGATATAAACTAAATAAAATGTCGGAAAAAGAAAACAATTATATTGCTCCTACGGTAATCTCCGACTCATATCAAGGCTGACCTGAATAAAGTTTACCGATGCAATTCGATGCCGTATCCTACAATTTTGAGGTGATTTCTTCTTTGAAAGCACGGTCGCGAATCCATGATGCACATTCCGTTCTGGAAGGCTGTTGTCAATGATTGGTGAGCAATAAGTGGCTGCTGAGAAGGGTGTTTGCTACGCAGGGGAAGGTATGTATGTTAGCCACATTTATTGAATGCTGATCAAAAACTGACTCGGGGTTGAAATCACCATATCTTAAACGTAGATTTAATTTATGAACCGATTTAAGAGAAGGCTATAGAGCTTGGATCGGAGAAAAACGAGTAGAGAAAACAATTGTCAAGAACGTTTAATTTGCATTGGTTTTTAGAGGAAAATACCTGGTTCTTGATAAACATGAGGTTGACTCTACAAGTGTCAATGGACGTTGTTATGCCTCAAAAGTAGACGATATGAATTTGGTGCGATAGACAAAACTGAATGTTTACGGTAAAACTTAAAGTTTCCAAAAGCCTACTTTCATCTTAAACTTTGCTTTCTGTTTAACTTAAAACGACATTTGTAGTCATGTAGATGCATTCGATTGAAGAATGAATGCGTGAATGAATATAAGATACTACTATGAACCCTATATTCTAATATTTTCACAACCTACACTTTAATAATTAATATTTTCACCTTGTCAGAAAGTTGGATATGCAAATTGAGTGTGGTCAAATAATCTATTGCAGTAAGTGATTTGAATATGTATTTTGTATAATACAACAAAATAAGATGAAATATGGAGCATATATCCTTTTAATGTCAAAGGAAATATAATCTATCCGTATGAATTCCGTTTGATTTACAGATTAAAATCAACAGTTTTCACGCATTTAATTTAATATGAGGTTGTGAATATTTTAATATTCATGAAGAAGTATAAGCGATACAAGCTGATAAATTACATATCCGATTCGAGTAAGAAGGACAATGAAAAACGCTCTTTGCAGACTGGTTTGGTTTTGTCGACTGATTTCGCAGACTGTTATTGCAGATTAGTTTATATAAAGCGGAATTGTGTGAATACTTTGTCACCTATTTCAACCATTTTATTTATGTGACATATAATATCTTTATGTTTTCATCCCAACTCAGTCCGCCATGTTTCCTGTTTAAACACTTTCTCTTTATGATACGTAATGTACCAGATGCCAAATACACGTGTCTATTGTTTGCATTGGGTTCAGTATAAAATTACAATTAAAAATTCGAAATTATATTTTTAGCTAGCTTTTGTGATGTCAAAAATAAATAAATATATTGGTCTTATATATCAGGGACAGCTAAATATTCATATATTGTAAAACAACAATTCACAGTAACATTTGTTTTGACGGAAATAACTTTACCAAAGTAAAGCTTTCTCTCCACGGCGTGGAACCCGAGTCTTTGTTCTCAAAGGAAGAATATATTACCTGAGTATTTTTTAGAAGTATTTATATTTCTATTTTTCTCAAAGGAGCCCATAGACTCAGGTATCTATAATATTTATCTAAATTTTGCCTTCTGTGAATTACGATATCTTTTCGTAAAAATTTCTTCATGATGCTGCTTAAATGTTAGTCCGATAAAATCAAACATTATAACATGGTACATTCAGTAGCTTTAATTACCATTATATGGCATCTATAGTCACGTTTATAAAGCTAACGTTCTGAGAATGCATCAGTGAGAATAGTTAGTCTTGATGGCTGAGCAGAAGCAATCTTTAAACATACCATAGTACTAGATTAAAGCACACGTTATTACAAGTATTCTTATCATGTGACTATTTATCCTAATTATTTTAATGACAATAATCGGGAGTAGCACAATGGGGAATTACATATGAAAAGTCACCTGTTTTTAGGCCAAATCATAGCAATCAGAACTGAGTAGTGTAAATAGCGATTCCCGAGTACTGTCAGTAGACTTTTAACTGCATTTGACTGAAAACAAATTGTTGCATAGGAGTGTGAGTTCCTTTTGGAGCGAATATTGCGATACATACAGTTGATACTTGCCGGCTTATGATGATATAGTGTTTATTTTTAGAATTTTGGTCATTATGTTTCCAAAATCTTTCAGCAGGTTCTTTAATTTTCACTGACCTGAATAATTTCTAGGCATATTTTTGCATCATGATAAAAGAGTATCACATACAAATGTGCTACAATTATGCGTGCGCATCGAAGTTATTTTCTTATAATTGATGGAATATAGAATTCGATCACAGAGTGTATACAATTGAAAATCAACCTTTATCCGACGACTTTTCTCGAAAACCGTGCTCACTCATACTGGCTAGTAAATCTAAGTTAAATTCTTTGACTTTTACGTATATCTGATTATATATAATTTAATATTGTTTGTCAGTTATAAAGTCCTATTTAATTTTCATTAGACGCTATTGTAATGTAAAGTTATTCACAAGAAATGACGTCTCTTTCAGAACTTTGGTTGACCGGATAATTCTTTGGTAAACAAATAATGTTGACCTAGATACTGACCTTGATTCACGGTTAATGGAAACGATGTAAACAGCTTTTATATATTTTTTTAAATGATTGGTTGTTGTCAAGGTCAATATGGGACTAGTCTGTATTCTTAAAACAAATGATTGGTTCTCGGCAAGGCCCTGTTAGTACTATGTGATATAGACGATCACGAGACCCCACGATTCAGTAGTTTGTGGTTTTGCTTCCTAGTTTGCGATATAGCCTTAGTTTCATAGAAATATTCTCAGTTCTGGGCTTTTCCGAATAACGTTAAATCGTTTTGATGATATTGCCAAGTTTTGGAATCCATGTTAACAATTCTAGATCTTTGTTCCATTTTGATTTTAAGTAATTAATTCGTATCTCTGGAAATATTTGTTGTGCTTATCCGTAATTCTTTGACAAAGAAATTTTATCAGACTATTATTCGACTTTCCAACACCGGAGTGGTGTATCATGTGATTCTACAAGGGACTATATAGATAAACACGAAACAGACTTCAGTATCCATCATCGTCTTCCATCTTCGAATTTCCAACACGGCTCGAACTACGTCATCGTCTTGCATCGTTAATTTGCCAGCAGGACTTTTCATGGGAAAATAAAATTAGTTCGTTCAATTTTACAACGCTCGTTGTTTTCAATCGCTCTTTGTTACCGTTTAGGAGAGCCTAAACTCGTAATAGATTTTTAAAAAATGTATTAACTATATGTACTCGTTTGTTTGCCGGTTTTCTGTTGTCGTATGGGTGTATTGGCGACAAAGATGGGGGCGTAATTTTAAAAAAAGACTTGAAATAGGTGACTACAATACAATACTGTGTCTAAATAAAGACAGGAAATATCGACTTCTGTTATTTGAAAATGTTACCCTTCTTATTTAACATGATTGGAATGCTGTGGAGTGAAAGAATAAGGCATTAACTAGTGTATTTTCAAACGGTTCTCTTCTGTGAGATAGATATTTATATCGTTTGCAACTATTAACCGTTAACGGCTATGTACATTTAAGATTCAAGGACCATTAATTCCAAAATATGTAATAAGCGATGATTATGGACACGAAGAGGATACATCGTCATTAGAAGAGGCTGCTAATGCTAATGAGCTGATTGTGTTTAATAAAGTATTTTACGGAGGAAGACGGGGGAAAAAAAATAAATAACGCACAAAGAGGCTGCACAAAACTCGAGGGTGCGGATTACAACTCTGTAAAGCACCTTTCCCATTTTCATAATACAAAGTCAGTTGTCAGTAAAGGACGTCATACATATTTGTATCCTTTTATTTTAGTTATTCTAGCTGCGGAAAATAATATTGTAACCAGCGCCGGATTAAGCACCGTGGAGGCCCATAGGCAGTCAAACTTTTGGGGCCCCAGACCCACGGTCACGGTCTCATGGGGGCCCCTGATGGGGCCCATAAAAGTCGCGGGGCCCATAGGCAGTTGCCTACTCTGCCTAATGGGTAATCCGGGACTGATTGTAACATCTATTTCCTTGTAAATGAACGGATCATCGATAAGAGGGTTAGAACCCGCTGCATACTTGTTTGTCCGTATACTATGAGATTTGTCACGAAATTGGGTACTCGCTATCTGCTCGTTATCGTTTTATGATCAAATGTCACCTTATATTTTTAATTCAAAAACTGAATACGTTACAATTTACGTCACCGAAGTCCATTATGACCTGGTATAAAATCTGAGTTTAAAGTCATTTATCTTCCAAGGTACAGAGGTGAAAGTAATGTAGTGTGCTTTATACACCTGGCTAATCTATCATGTTGTAGTATATTTAATGCTAGTTGAAAATAACCCTAGCATGTGTGGGACTTATGTGATGGAATTACCAATTTGCTACTTGTAGTCAAGGAGCGTTTGAGTAAAGAAACATGATTTCACATTGTTAAGTAAATCTCAAACAAAGAAAAAGAAAATGATCTTGTATACATTCTTCTTATTTCTATTTTATAATAAACATTAATCGAAACAAAGCTAAGGACAAAAGATAGTCTTTATTGTGTATCGTCCAATTTTCAAATTTAGCATTACATTTCCCGTTTGCTTCATTTTCAAAATCGAGAGAGAAAATAAGACATGGCAAGCCCGTGGTTCAGTTTGTATAGAAACTAAATGCCTGATGTGATACAAACATATATTTTCATGGACGTATCTTTACCAGCAAACAAGGGAACACAAATGTTTATCACTAAACTAAAGCAGTAATACTTTACTTATTTCCATTGTTTGCAATATAAGAACAATTCACTGTCAGTAAAGAATAGGGCAAGGTCAATTTCAGTAAGTCGCTGTCAGTCAACACTAGACGAAGAAATCACTGTGAATAAGCATTATAATAACCGGTCACTTCTAGTAATCTATCTATCTATCTATCTATCTATCTATCTATCTATCTATCTATCTATCTATCTATCTATCTATCTATCTATCTATATATATATATATATATATATATATATATATATATATATATATATATATATATATATATATTTATTTATTTATTTATTTATTTATTTATTTATGGAAAATGAATTAACGTACCTTACAACGCGTACGCTGAGTATAAAATAATAATTACGGGTAATATATTAATTCTTATACGGATGTTATTAAATATGATAGTTTTAAAGATCTACTTCAAGACTTGTGTGAAACGACGTAAAAAAGATAAATTACTATGAAGAAAATCTTCAGCAGCTATGTCAGATGACTGGGGTATTAATCGATATTGTAGATGTGAATGCGATAAGGTCGTAGGGACAGTTTCATATATCCAGGGCAACTCGGCAATAGATTATGTTAAGCCGATGTACGTGTTTTAAACAAAATATATAAAGCTTCATATGTCATGAAGTAGATACATGCGTATGGAACAAATAAGGTATTTCTTTTATTTAAAAAAATTGACAGGATCTGTTGTTTCAAAATAAGGATACGAATTTAAACTATCTCAATAATAACAAACTTAGTGAATGCGTCAAAACAAATACTGCTATATACGATTATGCAGCAAACCCAATAAAGACAGGCAATAGAAAGCAAAACAGTCATGAGATTTCCAAGACAACTTCCTACGGGTCGGGTTTGTTTGACACATATTGTTTCCTCACTAAATGCAATGTCTTATGCTATCATACTTACTTCAAATTATAAGGAACGTTATAAGATTATAAATTATATACAAAAATGATTAAGTCTCTTGCAAAAAGCGAAAAATTTAGGAATTTAAACCACACAAAATGCCTATTATACATGTTATACTTAACAAATACGCAGAATTACATGCGCCTTGTAAGGAATACGAGTATAGGTGAATAAAGTAGTATAACGTCTGAAAATGCCGGATGAGTAGATAAAGTAACAAGCGATTTCTTTGTATTTACAGGCAATATAGTTACACCAATTTATTATGATGCCAAATGTGTTTTCAGTACGACAATTTTATTACCGATATGTTTGCTTGCCTTATCGTCGTACAGTTGCGTCATATCGCCTTGACACATGTTTTTTTCTGAACGATTGCAAATTCTCTTTGCTGAATTTAACGAGGGTGGGTGGGTGGTTAGTAAAAACCTTTGAACTAGTTTTATTGTTTCAACTGTTGTATGCAGAGAATTTAATTGTTCTTTGCTAACATTACCCACCTGTTTTAACATTTGCTCAATAAACTACATACATAATTCCTAAAATGGAATCTTAAAAGTGATTATGGAAGAAAAGAAACACAAAGAGTCAGTATATTTAACAGAAGGGGTTACCCTGTAAGTTTTCTAAAAGTGGTAATATGACCTTCGAATGGTAACATAAAACACAGTCATGTTATACATGCCCAAAAAAACTGTCTTCGCCATGCCTAGATTGGGAAACATGACAATCAGAAGTAAAACATGAATATATGAACATATTTTTTACGAAGAAAGATTTTTCAAATTTGTAAATTTAATATCGAAAATGAATAGCATCTAATTACTTAACTGCTTATCAGCGGTACGGAGAATTACGACGAAGATAGTTACTCAACGTTGTATATAACAATCCATCAGAAGAAAGTCTTAGGTTTTTATACACAAAATGACAATAGAAAAATTATGATAACAAATTTAACATTGTTTGCTATAAAAGTGTTAAAGATTACAAGTGCCTGCTACTCGGGCTGTACATACACTAGATCAATATCACAAAAGGTTGGTTTGCATGGTGCAGGCGTTAGGCTACTCCTTAATCTATAATGTGTGGTTAGTGTCAAATTTTCATTTAGAATCAATATGTGATACTTGATTACATGAATATATAACGTTTTAAAATTGATAATCTGTTTTTGTTTTTCTTTTACACGCTCCAATACCTATTTTACCATATCATATATCGAAGTGTATCAGGGACCAGGAAAAATGTGTTGTAAATAAACGCTATTCTTAGTAGAAATTGTTACTCAAAACATAATGTACTTGAAACGTATGAATGTAGGTTTTGACTGTGATGTCTGATGTCAAGACATTCCAATGGCACGTTATTTTATATATAGTCTGATGCAGAACTTGTTCTGGAAAAGCATTCATTTGCTAATCTTTGTTATAAAATTTGTTAATACGTATACAATAGCTCACTTTGAGCAATAAAACTCATAAATAATCTAGATTACCAAGAACATTCACTGACTTGTGTATACAAATCTCGGCTAAACGATACTTAACTATAGTTTGATCGATAGCACACCAATTGCTATTCATGTAGTTCATACAAACTTTGTGTATTGACAATGTTTGACATATTCATTTAAACCCATATTATGAGCAAGCTGAAGATGCTTTAAAGTTGAGTGAATGTTTGTTTTAGATTTTTAACGCAGCTTTAACAATTTTACAGTCATATCGCTACCATGTCTGCAGTGTGCCAGTTTATAGTGATGTTAGCACTGGGGAATCATTCCGCAGACATGTAGCATGATGTCCCACCCAATCACATCATCCTAACGCCAGGTCGACCAGCCCTAACACTAACCTCTAAAGGAAGATGTTAGTACAATTTTGTTTAAATATATAAGTCTTTGACAAAACATGATTAATTTCAGAAAATCTTTTTCATAAGAATTTTTAAATATTTCCTATCTAAATTGCTATTGATTTCAAAACACTGCAGTGCAGACCTGATACCGAGTTAACCTCTTGTAAACCTGCATAGTTGTATCAGAAGACAAAGGAGAATCGTCAGCGTACTCTCCTAATTTTGAACTCCATTTCATTATGAAAATTACCTGTTATACTTGTGTTCTTTCTTTATAGTTATGTTGCAAACAATGTTGTCCCAGTTAGGTGGCTAATGTCTATGACGCTTAGAATTTCATTATAATCCATAATTTTGAACTTTTGAACGTGGCAAGAAGTAGCGCTGTTTCAGATGCAAGCCCGGAAGGAAACTAATTTCCGGTTCCGGTAACGTTTCTCCGGTTGCAAAATTATTTGGTCACGTACTAAATCAAACACATTAATAGATAATATCGAAGTGCGTGAAATGATGGTTGTTAATTATGTATTACGTGATCAAAACAATGTGTATGGTTTGTTAGATGGACATTATAAGGTAATAGTTTTATGTAATTTTATTTGTGACTATAAAGTGATTTCCACCAGAAACATGATTGTAACATTATAATACAGGTCTGTTTCTGTCTCTTTCTTTTCTTGATAGTTATTTTGTCTTGTATGATACGTTTCTGCCATTATATTCCATTATCTCATTTCTGAATTTTTTCAGCAAATAATATCTTAACATGCACCTAATCAGAGAGTAAAACATGCTTACCTGATTGAAGTGCTAATTATCGCGGTGCTTTTGATCTTTAACCCGGAAACAGCTGTGAAATTCCTGCGCATGCGAAGTAATGTTCCGTGAACTCGTTTATAGTATCATTATAAAATGTATTTATAAGCTATTTTGGAACATATGAGGAATCTTAACTTTTGAGTATATTAAAGTATTTTTTATTTGGTAAAGGCAATAAATTGTTAGCCGATCCTAATGTGTTGTTTGAAATACAAATTGGGTTAAAACTACTTTAGATCTTGTCTACCCTGTATTGGTAATATTTGCTAAATTATATTTTTTCAAATGATTTAGTTTGATTTCAGACAGGAAATAATATATGCAAAGGAAAGTCGTAGACGAGCATTTAGTTTTCGTGCGCTTGTCTCAACGATAAGACCGTCATGCCTCTGGAGATCACTTAAAATATGTATTCTGTGTAGCTGTCATGAAATAATAATGTAGAAATTTATATCAAACTGCAAGTCTAACTTGGGAAAATTTGTAATAAACTTGGATAACATATAATGACGCGTTCTCATAATTGATATAATAATTTTCACCGATTGTTTGTAGCCTTACATATCTCATTCAGGTTTTGCTTACAACCATATCATGTTGTTCAATCAACGGTTAAGGCACTACAATGAGTTATAATCCATGATTGCTTAAGAAATTTGAATAACTATATCAGTTGAAAATTGTGAAAAATATCCTCGATCATACAATTATTAGATGCGTTCGAACGTAATATGCCTCTCAATCGATCTTAAGATTTATACGCATTTTGAATATGCTGTATTTTCGTTCTTAATTGGAAAAATACAGAAAATGTAACTCTCGTCCATAGCAAATTAAAATAGCAAGAAATTATCCTCATGTGTCAATAATAATCTTAAAAGTGTCTTTTTGAAAGGTTTATTTTAAAGAAGGTTACATGTAATTACATTCATATTCCGAATCCCACAGAAAGATAAGACAAAATATAACATATATTATAGAAATCGCTTTTGGTAAACTTTGTATGCATTACATGCATTAAATTTATGTATAATAAAGAAAATCATAGATATTCATATTTGTTGCAGAAATCTCCCATTTATATTTTAATCGATTCCTTCACATTTTCGAAAACATCTAACTCTACAAATGGTACGCTCAGTATGTATTTGTCAATTTGATAAGTTTCCTTGGTTGCTTTGGTGGTTTTATATTGAGTTTAATAAAACAAATTCCATTATAAAGCTAATGAAATGAGAATTGCGTGCATTTCCCAAGGACGTGCTGAGGCAGTGTACCCAAACAATCCTGTACTGGTATCGAACCAATGACCGAGTTATTACGAGTACAGTGGTCTAAAAATGAGTTACCCTGATTCGTTGAGGGGTATGCAAGTACGCGTATTTTTATTCAGTCAATGTTATTACGTAATATTATTCGTTTTAAATCTAAAATAATTAAATTCAAGGTAAAATTGCAATATGAATATTAATAATAATAATAATAATAATAATAATAATAATAATAATAATAATAATAATAATAATAATATTAAAACTAATGATAATAATAATAATGATAATAATACTACTACTACTACTAATAATAAAAATAATAATAATAAATAATATTAATATTAAAACTAATAATAATAATAATAATAATAATAATAATAATAATAATAATAATAATAATAATAATAATAATAATAATAATAATACTTGGACATTAATCACATCATAAATATAGAAACTTGGGGAACTGAGGAACGTGACAAAGAATTTCAACATTAACAGGTTAATATATGTATATTATACATTTCATATCTCTTAAAGTGACATATGCAAATTTAGCATCCCACGAAATGTGAAGCTGATTGTTGAGCTAATTACAATTATACTTTATCCACCAGGTCACAGAGATCAAGACACTAAGCAGTAAATCCCAGTGGCAAATTCCAAGCTACAGATCGGCAATATCAACTCCGAATTGTAGTTGGGTATCATTGCCTTTATCCAAGCTGCTTTATTGTACTACAAATGCTCTCTGAATGTACACATATAAAAGTCATGTCCAACTACAACATGCATAGATCCAGAGTTAACGCCGCATAAAGAAGCAGCAAGTCCGGGTGTATAAAGTTTGTTAAGAGTAATCAGCATTACAAACAATATACAACCTGAATACATGCGACTGTGTGTGTGTGCGTGCGTGCGTGCGTGCGTGAGTGCGTGCGTGCGTGCGTATGTATGTATGTATGTATGTATGTATGTATGTATGTATGTATGTATGTATCTATGTATGTATGTATGTATGTATGTATGTATGTATGTATGTATGTATGTATGTATGTATGTATGTATGTATGTATGTATGTATGTATGTATGTATGTATGTATTCATGCACGCATCTATGTAACCCATTCTCTCTCACTTTCTCTAAATTGTAATGGCGAGGAACCTGGTACATATTTCCTTCCGTCTTCGTGTCAAAACTGTTGCTCAATGAGTTTTAAAAAGAAAGAAGTAGGTAAAGTATCCGAGTCAAAATACATTATCATCGTCTTATAATGACAGAACTATAATTTAACGCATCGTGGCTTCCACAATAAAGAAGAGATGCAACAACAACAACAATACTACTACTACTAATAATAATAACAACAACAACAACAATAATAATAATAATAATAATAATAATAATAATAATAATAATAATAATAATAATAATAATAATAATAATAATAATATAATAATACTAATACTACTACTACTACTACTACTAATAATAATAATAATAATAATGATGATGATGATAATAATAATGATAATAATAATAATAATAATAATAATAATAATAATAATAATAATAATAATAATAATAATAATAATAATAATAATACACAACTAGTGCTGAGAAGATGGAAAGGACATGTGCGTAACTGAGGATCTGATTAGTCAGGAAACATCTTTATAAACGGTTTTTATAAACAGTAAAGGTTTTCAGTTTGTAAAGAGGAAATAAATGAAAACGCAGAGTCTGTATTCAAGTTTGAAAATGAAATTGCAAAGCCGGTAGTCAAGATTGGTAAAATACAAATGAAATTGGAGAAATGTTGTAGACATGGTGTCTTAAATAGAAATTGCTTTGTTATGTGAATAACAGTTTTTTTCGACTCGGCGATACATTTTTATGGAGTATTGGTAATTGATATCTAATATAGTAGTACACCGCACGTAACGTCTGTTACATCGCAATTCATATTTTAATGCTTTATTTTAATGTTTTACACACACACACACACACACACACACACACACACACACACACATATATATATATAAATATATATATATATATATATATATATATATATATATATATATATATATAATAAAAATTGGTAAGTGTTACGGCATTTTTTTAAAAACAAATAACGTCCATAAATTTTCATCGATGAATACAATCTAATAAGAACAATATTAACTGATGGACGTGAATGATCTAGTGATTGTGCTGAGATAATGCGTGTAATTCGTTTATAATGATAGGTTGTTAATTTTTTTATTTACTAATTTTACATGTTTATTTCTTTTGAGAGAAATATTTTTATCATTGAGAAAGTTGAAAGTACCAAATATTTTCTATACACTTTTACATAGAAATTTAATTTTGAAATATACTTTTACATTTCTGATAAAGGCACATATAATGACGAGAGAGAGAGAGAGAGAGAGAGAGAGAGAGAGAGAGAGAGAGAGAGAGAGAGAGAGAGAGAGAGAGAGAGAGAGAGAGAGAGAGAGAGAGAGAGAGAGAGAGAGAGAGAGCATTTTGATTAGACTTGCAAAAGGGAAGATACTTTGCTGTCGAGAAGATCAGTTTGTTAAACTAAATTAGACCTTAAATTTATTTCTCAAGAAGTGAACAGTCACTGCAGTTGTTTAGACACAAGGTACATCGTGTCAACTCGATACATTACAAACCGGTATCGTGTTGAGATCCGTATTTCCTGTTTACTTTCGCTGGGTAGGTCGACTATACACACAGGTGTTGCAGTTCGACACTCGATAAACGAGCATCTGGATCCAAATAAAAGTATATATGACCAGGCACAATAGTTTTAAACATGTTAATCTGATGACTGTGTTTTATTTAGTCACAGCTTACTTATTAAATTTCCCCCCAGAAAGATGGTGTGAACCAGACAGAAAAAGATTTTCAGTGCAACAGGTCGAAGGATCTTGATCTCGCAATGGTTTATGATGGCATGGTGTGCAATTTGTTTGTTTGTTAAAATTGGATCTACTTTTATGCACCGAACTGCCCGAACAAGCATTTTTTTTGTGCTAAACTTTTATGTTGCTTTTTCATCTTTTCATACAGATGCTTGTTACATGTTTTTTTTCTTTAGTTTTAACATTTACTGGAGGCTGTTTTGACATATAGGCAAACTTTCATTAATTTCATGTATGAAATGCATCAATAATTTGATAGTTAAATACAAATACAAAAGGTGTTTTTTTATTTACTAACGAAAGCAAGTTATATTCGTTAGTATCAGATGTCTTGAAGAGATACTCTTACTAATATGTGCAGTTTTAGTTCAACATGTAAGAGAGATAACATCTGTAGTTAAATAAGAATGTTTGTGGTTAATGAATATTACAGTTTAAACTTATAACACATTTAGCCGTGTCTTTCAACAGTACTTATCACGCTAAAGTTTTCCATATAATTTTAAACTAAGTAGGAAAACGATTACATGTCAATTGTGTTGATCAATATATTATTTTGTTCACCATACAAAAAATAACAAGTAGATTAATATTTCAAGGATGCGCATTTCATAAATGTAATCTCTTAATATCATCTGAAGGACATTGAAATGCATTGACATTTTTATACACATCCTGTTAATTATTTTGTAACTTATGGAATTTCACCTTATTTCATTAGAATTAATTTTGCATATTGTTTTTTTTTTCTATATTAAATAGTTGCACTGAATATTAAAATTCAAAAAAAGTACCAACAGGAGCCATGTTTGAAAGGAAAGAGTTTAAACTATGATATAAATATTATATTATACTATATTATATTATATTATATTATATTATATTATATTATATTATATTATATTATATTATATTATATTATATTATATTATATTATATTATATTATATTATATTATATTATATTATATTATATTATATTATATTATATTATATTATATTATATTATATTATATTACACAGTACAGTACAGAGTACAGTACAGTACAGTACAGTACAGAGTACAGTACAGTACAGTAGAGTACAGAGTACAGTACAGTACAGTTCAGTTCATTACTTTACATTACATTACATTACTTTACATTACATAACATTATATTACATTACATTTTGTATTATATTATATTATATTATATTATATTATATTATATTATATTATATTATATTATATTATATTATATTATATTATATTATATTATATTATATTATATTATATTATATTATATTATATTATATTATATTATATTATATCAGAGGCGTAGCTAGGTGGGGGCAGGGGGGTACATATGTCCCTGGGCACCAAGGTACAAGGGCGCCAAAATGAGGCTTGCAACGTTACATTATAATAAGTAAATAAGGGTAATAAATCGGTCACAAGATCGCTGGGGCGCCAATTTTATAGTTCGTCCCCGGGCGCAAAATATCATCGCTAAGCCTGTGTATCATATCATATCATATCATATCATATCATATCATATCATATCATATCATATCATATCATATCATATCATATCATATCATATCATATCATATCATATCATATCATATCATATCATATCATATCATATCATATCATATCATATTATATTGGTTTATTTGCACAACAAACCATGTCTTCACCATATGTTACAGATCTCTCTATACGTGTTTGAT
This sequence comes from Unio delphinus, assembly GCA_029339505.1. Classification (NCBI taxonomy): domain Eukaryota; kingdom Metazoa; phylum Mollusca; class Bivalvia; order Unionida; family Unionidae; genus Unio; species Unio delphinus. The sequence goes on along the minus strand of JAQISU010000392.1, from coordinate 229,670 downwards.
TCGTCCATGAAAAAGTCTTACAACGATCCCATTTCGTCAGTACAAATAGAAAATAATCTTCTGAAAGGGGTTTAATATAAGACCTGAGTTTCATATTTTGTGTGTGTGTGTTAAGTTATCAGACTATAAACATTGATTACACACTGCAAGAACATCGGCGGCAAAGCGAATACATAGTTATACAAATAGTTATACAAATAATAACTAATTTCAAGAAACAAATGATGGAACAAGAGTGTAACTATTGTTTACAAATGTTATCACAGCGTAAACATTCAACTTGATGCCGCTATATTTCGGCATGCGATCTTAACCAACCTAGATGCTTGATACAAACGTAAAAGATGCAATCCTAATACATTAATTGCATTGGGACAATTATCGTATTGCTTTAAATAGTTATGAAATAACAAGGGCTTTCCGCTTCCTCCAAAAGAAACTGGCAAAGAAACAGGAAGACTAGTCAAAGTCATCAAAACCATTAATATTTGGGAGTCAGGTTTGCTTTCTGATTATGTGGTCAAACTATTTCATAATATTTTTAAAAAAAGATACATTATTAGCATAAAATATTTGAAGGCTTACGTTAGCACGATGAAGTGGCATATCTCCTTCTAAGCCTTTTGGTAATGTAATGGATATTGATTCCATCGTATGTCGTTCTAAATCTTTAATTGGATAATGGATGTTGTTTTTGGTCAGATGTCCTTCAAAACTTTTCATTTGATAAGGGATTTGTTTTCGATCCGATGTCTTTCTAACCTTTTGTACAGAACATGGGATGTTTTTTTCGGTAATATGTCCTTCACAGCCCTTTTATAATATAATGATGTTTAAGGTCAGATAGCTTTCAAAGCCTTTTTTTGACAAAGAATGCTGTTTTCAGTCAGATGTCCTTCTAAAGCTTTTTATTGTGTTAATGAAGTTGTTGTCGGTAAGATTTTATTCCTAGAGTTCTAAAAGTGTACTCGATGTTGTTTTCTAGGCCTTTGTTGAAAGTTTATGAATCTTTTTTAAACTTTTAAGCGCCAACTTAAACCAGTTTTATGTGCCTGGATTCAAACGCCAGTCTGACCATTCATAATTCATTGCAAGAATGATTGCTGCTCAATTTCTGTATGATTGCCATAACGGTTGAATTTTGTATAAGAATGCCTTCCCACGACTTATATAATGATGGTAAGTAATTCATTCCTGTTATAACGATAATTATATACAAGCATGTCTTATTTTGGGCCTGCTTTCAGATGTGTGGAAACAGGTTTCCGTGGCAACATGTCGATTAATTCCACGCATTAATTTGGTCTCCTTATGCACCTGATGTTCATGGCCATTCCTGACAGCTGGAAAGAATAAACTTTACTTGTGACATGTATTGAATCTATCACATTTGTTTCCATCTGATATTTGATATTTGTTATTAGGGTTTGAGAGTCAATTATGAAAACATTTCAGAACGTTTTGCTCGCCTCCAAATTTATTAGTCAGTAGAATCGGCAAATCAACTTTATTATTCCTCTCAGGATGAACCATCATGCACGCAGTTATTAAGTTACTAATCATTGGTATGATTTCAACACAACCACCCCATCGAAGACATAACTTACAAGGCGTTTTACTTGATACATTTGTCAGCGGAGTTGTGGAAAATGGCTGATGTAAGTCGACACGAAGGTGGGACTTTATCCAAAGAGCCATTGCGTTCTTGGATTATGTACCTCTAGAATGATAAATGTTAAGTATCATACCTTAACTTGTCAATAAACAGTCATATTGAGTCGTAAATTATAAATGAAAAAACTCAATGCAGCTAAATATTTTGACTATATTCCTAATCAGTATACCGTCGTTAATGGAAACGAAGAAGAAAAAAACAGGTCTCAAAGAAATCATTGAAGTATGTGACAATGTTATGAAATATAAGTATACCAATAAAGTTGTAAGACTTGTATTGGAACTTATTAGCGAAAAAAATAAAAATAAAAACTCTCTCTTAAATATACACTCTAACATATTCCATTGTTAACATTCAGTCGCAGCAATTTAATCCTTCTGAAAGAATTGAACATTTACTTAAATATATATTTTTCTGCTACCTCAGTTGTATAGCGTGATACTATCTTGCTTGGCATCTTGTGGTTAAGTCTTTGGCTTGCCTGCTGTATTGATT
>JAQISU010000392.1:150000-222500 GCA_029339505.1 Unio delphinus | reverse complement strand
TATATATCTGAGACGAGACAAAATAAAACAACACTGTGGGTTTAATGTACAGGAGAATGGAGATCTATTCTGGATTACCAAGAGTTTAATGTTCACAGACAGTCACCGGACAGCTATAGAGAATGGATGGTACTTTATTTCATTCCCATCTCCCATTCAGGTGAGGATTTCGTTACGTTTCGTTAATCATAATTTATACCTATCTTATTCCAGGTTAAATAATATTATAATTAATGAGTTTCTAACTATCTGATCTATAAAGATAATTTTCTATTATTAGAAACTCATTAAAGTGTCTCAATTTATTGTTATTTTTAAACATGATGTAAATTTACAGAAGACATATAGAAACGTAAAACGTCGAACTCTTCGATAAGCAAACACTAGATATCCCATTTTAAAACTACATCTTTTAATGACTAATTAATCATTATCGAAGATAATATAAAAAGAAACAACGTCGAATTCTTAATGACAAAAAATTAAATGTTTATAAAATTCAAGATGTGAATAAAGCAGTGGTCAGCCATAGAAAATTAAACGAATCATTACATTTACCTTCTTTGGTTAAAAATGTTTTTTTTTTAAATGAAACTATTTATAAAACTATCAAAAATATAATGTTCAATTTGCCAAAGTGGGTGTTTAAAAACGAGATATTCCAGCATATAAAATATTTTATCATATACAACTGTGATTATTTTAAAGAACCGTACGTTCATATTAAATGAACGTGTTCAAATAACGAAATACAACATTTGTTACTTCAGTTACTACTTTTGTACATGTGTTTAATTTTGCTAAACTTCTTGAGGTCTTTCTAACTAGGACATTACGCTTTCATTATAAAATACAAACACGCGGAGGAAAAAGTTAAAATATTTGAAAATATGGCAGAATGAACAAGATGTTAAACATTCAGATCTGTGCATATTTTAAGTTTAAGATTTTTACGTAGAAGCAACATATTCCAAACATTAGCCGCATGGGTACATAGTGTATCGATTAAACATTAAATTATCCTGCATAATTAACATTAAAAATACACAATGTATAATAATAATAATATGAAAAGTAAAGACAAATTATAAATACACAAAGTTATAATAATTTTAAAACTTAATGAAATTAAATTTGACAATTTTGCAAATTATAATTAAGAACATATTAAGAACATATTTTAAGTTAGCATCAAACTCGATGTTTGTGAAATTGGAACTAGTTTTATTGTGTAAGTTACTTCTTCGATTGAGAATGTCGATATATAAATATTAAAGTAAAGATCATTATAACTTTTGTTTCCCATAATTTGTATATAAACAGGTTTGAAATATCTAACAGATAAATAATTATTTTCACATGTCAGAATTACTGCTGATTTAATGTTCAACAGTCCTAACTTATACCGACACCTGATCCAAATAAATAAAATAAACCACAAGTTAAGAGCCCGTTGTGAATCACACAGACAATTCCATAAAATATATCAATTAATCAATTATATATATATATATATATATATATATATATATATATATATATATATATATATATATATATATATATATATATTGATCTCTTGGAGATAATGATGCAATCGTTAGCGTTGCAAGAAATTAGAACAATATTTCAACTTGAATGTTTATGGACAACTTAAAAATCACTTATAAATAACAATGGGTCTATGTGAATTTAAATTATCATCAATTGATTATAGAACATATACCAATTGAAACACGCAAATTTCTTATTTGTAAGATTTGATTTTTATAATAATAAATTAAAACAGGTGATTTTAAGCCGAACGGACAGTGTATTGTTTTAATGCGTTATAACATTTTTTGCGTTTCAATATGATATATGTTGACATAAAGGGACATATTTGGGGCGGGGGGGGGGGGTATAAAAGACGGTTCTGTTACTATTTGCATCTTGTCAGTTTCTTATGCAATAAATGTTAAGAAGGAAAAATTGAATCTCAGCCAGAATTTTTAAAAGTCTTTCTTTAAATTCTTTCTCATGTTAAAGACAGTCCGATTCTGATTAGAATTCCTTAATGCTTTCTCACATAAGCGAGTAGTAACCATTCAATGTAGAATCCATGAAATGATCAAGTACGTGCGCTTCGGATCGACATATGCGCTGTTTTCTGACCGGCAAGTGTTTTGAAAATATTTTCTTATTTACTAATTTAAATATTTTCAGGCCTATTCCAATATACGGACATCTGCCAGATCCATTCAAAATTATGCCAACATTGGACGCAAGGTACCAGTTGAAGAAAACAGAAGAGAGTTCTAATGTTGTCAAAGACCTTTCTGCCATTTCTCAGATGCCTGGCTTGCAAGCCCTTGGCGAATGTCCTCTTGCACAGATTCATCCCCTTCGAGACCATCGCTTCAACAGTTTTTACCAAGGACTTACCAAATTCTATAACAATATTACTGAATTAAAACAGGATGACAAACGTGCAACAAATAGTTCATTTGAAGACCTAAGGAGTACGACAAATGCCTCTCTGACAACCAAATCAACAGAGTCTGTTCAGAACACAAGTAGATTGTCCGTACCGATTCTCTTGCCCTCCAATGATCCTTTTCAGTCCCAGTATGGTTATGGAAGAAAGATATTTCCTTGCCCACATTGCAGGTATACAACAGACCGAAGGAACAATCTAAAACGTCACACGTTAACAATGCACCAGACGTGCTCAAAATTTTGGAATGCTGTGGACTCTTGTTCGCCACAAAGGCATCTTTAAGGGAACATGCCATGATTTTTCATTACCACGGATACACGTGTTATTATTGTGGAAGACGCTTCTGCCGAAAGGCATTACTGAAACGACATCTTTCGGTACACAATGGACAAAAAGAATTTGTTTGCTCTGTTTGTGACTACGCAACAAGTCACAAAAGTAACCTGGAGCGACATCGAAAAGTTCATTGTCGACCAGAGGACGAGAAAAGCGGCAATGAAAGCGAGTATAATTCGGACAAGGTCTCCACTTCCGATGATATGTGGAATCCTGATAAATGTTCCGCACTCAAGCAAACCAGTGATGAAGGAGACTTTTCGTCAGGTGAAGAAAGCGAAGAAATAAACGTTGATTCAGATGACTAACTAGATTTGAAACAATTTAAAAATTAAGAAGCGGATTGCAAAGTTAATGTTTCCATATAATGATGAATTGCAGACAAGGATGAAGTGTCTCACATAATTTGATATGAGGATGATACAGTGTGCTTACTATGAATATACGTGCAGAAAGAATTTAACATTCTAAACAATAACGTGTTATCAAAATTTTGAAAGTCAAACTCACACGCTGTGATTATGTGCATTGCCTGTGTTGTCCGCGAACATACACATACACACACGCACACATGCACACACACATGCATACAAAAATAAGATCTTGTTTTCATGCGACAAATTAAATACACATATCACAAAGTTGGTCACATGAGTGTCATGTGAAAAACCTGATATAGATTAGATATGGTCGCAATAATCAAAAGAGAGAGAGCAGGAAACAGATAACAAAGAAATACAATACATTTCTTGTCAGATGGCTTGAAAATGTACTTACACAAGTAAGTGGAGACAAATTTTCATTCTTATTCAAATACATTGAAAAATTAGTTACATATTAAATTTTTTGTGACGATGATTCCCATGTTTGGACGGGTAAATTAATATATCAATCAGAAGTATTTGTTTGTTTTCGGTTCTTCATCTTTTTACCTTAACATCATTACACTTTAGAAAGTGTGCGGTTTGAGCATTATATCCTTCCATATTTTAACAATGGCATATTGTCATATACATACATATATATATATATATATATATATATATATATATATATATATATATATATATATATATATATATATATATATATATACATATATATATATATATATATATATATATATATATATATATATATATATATATATATATATATATACATATATATATATATATACACATGTATATATATGTATATATATATGTATATATATATATACACATGTATATATATGTATATATATATGTATATATATATATATATATATATATATATATATATATATATATATATATATATATATATATATATGTGTGTGTGTGTGCGTGCGTGCGTGCGTGCGTGCGTGCACATATGATTGTGTCTTTGTGTGTGTGTGACCTGTCTTTGCATCATGCATCTATACCCATCTACCGATAGGCACGTTTCTTTCTGACAGATTATCTGTAACTCTATTTACTTTACCTGTGCCTATGCGCACATATGATTGTATGTATGCTTCTAAGTTTCTTATATGGGAATGGCACTTAACTTCAATTTGTTCTCATGATGGACTTAATGCATGATATACCCAATAATTTGTTTCAAATGCTCTTTAAAGCCTCCAAACTCTCTCTGTGTGTTCGTGTATGTTTGTGTAGAGAGAGAGAGAGAGAGAGAGAGAGAGAGAGAGAGAGAGAGAGAGAGAGAGAGAGAGAGAGAGAGAGAGAGATAGAGAGAGAGAGAGAGAGAGAGAGAGAGAGAGAGAGAGAGAGAGAGAGAGAGAGAGTATAATACAATTGACAGATTGACAATCGTAATAATTATCGGTTGTCATACACAGGGCAATTTAAGGCGATGTGGCAACGCAACTTGTAGTTTGTATCAACAGTACAAATTAGAATGATGTGGCAAATATAGAATGGGTGATCGTTTTGCTCAGTAAACCATCAACATGAATATGAATACTAGTGACAAAGATTACTGATACATTTGTGTATCATTCGCCTTACTGGTTTTACTTGCAGGTACTTCTCTTTTTTGTTTTTAATGAATTTTAGAGACGATCATCTTTGAAAACTTGCCATACTATTGAATCTGTTTGCCTACACCTTATAGGCATGTATCTATCTGTCCTCTTGTCGTTAGATCTGTTCATCCATGTATTTTTCCGTTTGTCCATCTATTGATACATACCTTAATCCCTGGTGGCTAGAGCGTCTGCTTCGGATGCGGGAGGTCCCGGTTTCGAACTTTGGCCTAGTCATATCACAAACAAATGCAAATTGTACTTACATAATAGCTGCCTTGCTTGGCACTTAGAATTGAGAGGTTAATGTTTAGGACTAATATGCCTGATAACAGGATAATCTGATTGGGTGGTACGTGATGCTATATGTCTGATAACAGGATAATCTGATTGGATGGTACGTGATGCTATATGTCTGATAACAGGATAATCTGACTGGGTGGTAAGTGATGCTATATGTCTGCGGTATCATCCCTCATTGCTAGATATCACAATAAATTGCCACACTGTGATATGACAGAACATTGTTAAAGAAATATTTTAAAAAATCTAAATTACACACGCACAAATATAAATGATAATATGAATAGTTGCTGTTTGATATATGTTTGTTTTAAAGAAGCACTAGTAGGTGAAATAAGATGCTTATTAATTATCGATAGAGCGCATCATTTTTTTTTTTGTTTTTTTTTGTTTCTGCATTAACTTCTGTCAGAGTCAGGAAGCGATGATCAAATTCGCAGACTTGGACAACATGGGTCTAAGATATTAAAGGATGAATGTTAAAAATTGATCACCACCACCACTACTACTACTACTACTACTACTACTACTACTACTACTACTACTACTACTACTAGAATAATACAAATAAATATACCAAAATTAGAATAATACCAATAACAATAATTGTAATACTACGACTACTAATAATAATAACAATAACTATAATATTAATAATAATAATGATAATAATGATAATAATACTAATAATAACAATAATAATACTAACAATAATAATAGTAAAACTTCTACTACTACTATTAATATTAATATCAATATTAATATTAATATTAATAATAGTTATAATACTAACGGTAATAATATTAATACTCTTTATTTATCATGGGCGATTCAATTAGAAAATGTTTAGCTTACATTATAACCCTGCATTTGTTAAAAAAATTATCAGCAATGATTGTACTAAGATTTATTGCAGATTTTTAAATACTTAACTAAATTCTTGCGCTAAATTATCACAGACATTAAAACAACAAAGAACGCCTTTGAGAAATTCATAAAATCTTTGAATAGCATTAGTCTAACAGTGGCATCAATGAATGATGTAGGTGACAAAATTGTGCATGAAAGAGGAATTTGAAAAAATGTGATATTTAAATACATTGGCTTCTCTTTTCTATGCGCTTCATGCTGTGCATGAAAGAGGAATTTGAACACATCACACATGAAATGTATCCACATTGATACAATTTGTTTTTTTTTTTTAAATCACTTTTATAAAGAATTCACATTTAATAATGTGAACGTAAAACTACAATTTTCTACATTGTTTGTCCTCGTTGTGCTAAGATACTTTGCGATAACTAGGTTTTCCGCAAATTGAAACTAATTTTATTTTCAATGATCAATATAAACTGAGCAAATCGTACTTTTATTTGTACTCAACAATATTAATATCTGTATCTCCAACATAAAAATGATGTATATACATATATACTGGCAAATGTTTCGTTAATTGTTTAATCTAAAGTTAGATTATATAAGTGATCTATGCTGCCTATTAAAATGTTCTTAATGTCTGAAAGAGTCACTCTCTAACAGCTAGAAATGTACAAATGAGATATAATGAAAACCGTCGCCATGTGGGATTTACGAAGTTATTTGCTGATAAGTTAAGCAATATCAATGGAAGATTAAGATTACAATAAACTTCAAGAGGACTACGCATAAAACTCCAATTAATTTTACGGCATCAATATTCGTCTACCATTAATATTATATCTACTCGCATATATATGTTCTATATATAAGCAATTGAAAGCATGTCTTTTCTATAACTTGTTTCCAACAATAGATATAAGAGATTCAGATTCAGGTGTATACTTAGTGACTCGATCCTTCTCCTGGCTTCAGAAGAGGAGTAACTCTAACATTTTCCAGTCGTTAACAAACGTATGTATGTATAGATACATTAAATATGTATGTATAGATACATTGAATATGTAAGTAAGTTGATAATTTTAAGCTGACTGGCAGCTAAATTCTGCAGGTAGGAGCTTACTCTAGTTTTGTTTTCGAGGCAAGCCATTCATTAATTGCAGTTTGCATACTCACGTGATACGGCTGGAAGTATGACGATGTTATGCGTCAGTACGTCATCAAATTTGATGTTTGGCCCATTTCTCGCTCTCGCTCCATGCTTAGAATTAGCCACCATCTACCGTTGGCTAACTTCGTACAAGACGTTTGCACTTCGGGAAGGAAGAAATATATTGCAATTTAAACGTCAAAGAGGCTAAAAGATCAATATGTCTAGGTCTGACAGAATAAAAATGATTTGCAGAATAAAATCACTTATCCATTGCAGATCACTGCCACACATTTTGGATGCAAAATATGTATTGATTACGGAAGTTAAGTGGTAAAATCTCAAGGATATTATGGCCAAAGGAAATCAATGGTTTGCGCAAAATAGCCTTTCTTCAACATGACTCACCTGGACCACACCATTAACTAGGCGTTTGTTTGGATACGGCACAAGGTTACTGATATTTGGTCGAAATATAAAAATATCAATACTTAAAAGGTCATTGTAATGGACACATGAAAAAATTTTTTCTGCACAATGTTCAAATTTCGACCATATACAATAAGCAATTAAGACATTTGACAATAACGAAGCATATTGTATTGTCAGTTCAAAAGAGTTAAGGGCAAGGTGACTATAACTTAAACAAAATAATTTGTTTGATATAACGTTCGTTCTCGATCAAGCACCTTGATAAAAAAAATTGCACTTCAGGCGAGGAATGGGTCTATTGACTTTGGAGTCTAAACGTCAAAAGTCAAGTTTTCTTTGACTGAAATAACATTCAGGTTAAAACACTAGCTCCACTACATTATTTGACCAAACTTTGTGGATGGCTTGCACTAAATTAAAATGTGGAATTTGGATCTGAAGTTCAAAGGTAAAGATCATGGTGAGTCAAAAAAGAACCTAAAGCTGTTTTTTTTCCACAGTACATTTAGTAGAAGACCCCATACATACACCCCAGGACAAAGTGATTGCGACCCATTGGTCAAATATCTCCAGAGACACAGAGTCTCGACTTGTGTGCACCTAATCAAAACCACAAGAAAAAAGCAATGAGGAGAAATACTACTACAACTATTACTACTACTATCACTACTAACAATAAATTCAATATCACCGTCACCATACCTGTTGCCTAGTGGTTAGAGCGTTCACCGCTGAAATGGGAGGTTGTGGGTTCGATCATTTCCCGAATTGTACCAAAATCTTACAAAAATGTACTAACAGCTGCCTCGCTTGACGCTCAGCATTAAGAAGTTAGTGTTAGGAATGGTCGGCCTGGTGTCAAGATAATGTGACTGGGTGTGACATCATTTTACAAGTCTGCGGCATGATGCCACAGTGCTAGACAGCGCTATAAACTGCCTCACAGCAGACATCGTAGCAATATGACTGAAAAATTGTTAAAGCTACTTTAAAAATCCTAATCAAACAATCAAACAAACAAACAAACATTATCACCGTCACTTCTGATGACATGAATAATTTCGTCTGTACGCCTACATAAATAGTGACACTTGTAGAAAGAAGCTCCTATGGTAAATCTTTCAACATCCTATCTTAAAATGTATGTGAGCAAATGGCAAGAATGCTGGTAACGAGGTGTAAGCTTGACGACCCAAAAATACTAAATTTGTCCATTTTCCTTGATATGTGATATTGAATGTGAGTACATGGATATGCATAAATTAAAGTTCGAGACAACATATAATGAAAGTGAAATGATAGAACATTAAATATGAACTATTTATTACTCGAAATAAAATATATTTTACAAAATTTAAAAATAATGATGCCTGTTCATTGGGGATAGGCAAATACATACATCAAAACTGAACATGACGCAGTTGAAACGAGTGACAGAAATTCTATATGTTTCAGGTGTGGTGCGTTGGATAGCACAAAACGAATCGCCATTTTACTGGTGCAGTATTCTGAGTGTATTAGTATGAATAACACCTACAAATATGCTTACATTTTCATTAAACAACGGACATTACGCGGGATATTTAATCTGGCCTTACCACTCTTAAATGTATCTGAAATTCTTGACATGTACATGCTTTTACCCAGATGCGGTATTGTATTACAACCAGTCCTCATTTTATTGCGATTTTATGCCTAAACTATATAACTTGATATCTACCCAGGTGCTTCGACTGCTCACAGCTGTGAGAGAGGTGCGGTGGATTGATTTATACTGTATCTACCTGGGTAATAGTTCATCATTGTAGTACTTCCCTCTCTTAGATGGGTAGAAAGTATCGATTGACGTTTGTTTTTGCCAGAAACTGCGTATATTTTGACATCCGTATTTAGAGGTTAAAAATTGTTACATACCACAATTATAAAGTTTAACAGGTGAACGTACCTATAATTAAAACTATTTTAGATATAATAGCAGCAAAGAGACTTCCGTATAAGTAGATAAAAAAGCCATTCATTGATATAAGCCAAACAATGAAGTTGTCTTAAATAAAACATGTACAAAAAGGTTTGGCACAATATGACCAAACCTTCAGAAGAAGAAGAAGGAAAAATAAAAGACATACTTTCAGTGAAGACAAAGGTAAAGTTCTTGGATAAATGGTTAAATAATAACCACTACGTGAACTATTAAAATATTTCATATGACACTGGCGTTGCAAACACGTGTTGCAATCATATTCAAATGCATACTGAATTTGATATTAACATGTACTTTTAGTGACGGATTGATAAACATATATATGTTTCACTTTTTCATCGTAGAGCAGATTCGATTTATTCTAATCGAACTACCAACCTTAAACAAATAAAGAACTAAACGCAAGAGATTATCTCGGTTCACTGCAGTGAAATCTAAGATTCAAAGTTACGGCTTCATTTTTTCGTGATCTCAACAACTGAACATTAATGAAGCTGATAAACATTTTCTAAAATTTATTTTAGATATCTTTAAATCCTTTAAATAGTCTTCTACTTCAGAAAATACTGAAATTAAGTTAAACTATATTAAAAAGCATCCTTCTTATTCATTTGTAAAAAAAAAATTGAAAAAAAAAACAAAAAAAAATCAGATTAGGCATCTTAAATAAATCTGAGAAAACGCTTATCGTCTGTGTAGTAGTGTGTATTTGCACTGTGTTTTGCTACGTTTTGGGGACGTTGTGGAAACGATTTGTACCATTATGTAATAACTTCATAAACAAACCCCACTGACATTACATCACTATACATTTTATGAAGAGATAGGTAGGTAGGTAGGTAGGTAAGTAGGTATGTAGGTAGGTAGGCAAAACCACATACATGCAGAATAAAGACAGATTCACATGTATATAACTATGTATTGCAGCAGATGAATATATAAAATGAATCCCGAAAGAGACAAATTAGTTGTGCAATGTCATATTATCTGTCTCATGTGCCAGCAGAAATCACCGTGCTTTGAAGAACAAGAAGATTAGACATTACATATGCGCATGCGTAAGAGAATAATGTCACGTAACGTCTTCTTTCCTGATTTAATACATTTGGAGTGTGATGGACATAGTTTCCAAATCTCGGAAACTGTCCCACAGTTTAACTAAGACTCGGTTTGGTTACAATTTTTGATTGCTGAAATCATCATGTTGAAAAACTATTGCCGAAATTAAATCCTATGTATAAAATCAACACAAATACACATAGATGATGAAAATTTATCTACTTAAAAAATACCCAATATTTTAACAGATATCACAATTTTTATATATACATGACCATGAAGGATACAGCATACTTTGAAGACTGTTTATATTTGGTGTCATTAACAAAATGTAGCATAAAAAACTAAATCAAGGTGATACTTTTCAATAAACCTAGTGAAGTGTGTGTGTGTGTGCGTGTGTCTGTGTGTGTGTGATATAGATTTTTAAAGTTGCTTTAACAATTATCAAGTCATAATGTGGCAGTTTATTGTGATATCAAGTACTTTTTGGCATCATGCCGCGGACATGTCAATAAGCCTGATAACAGTCCGACCAATTATAACACAACCTATTCATGCTGAGTGCTTAGCGAGGCAGCAGTTAGTATCATTTTTATGTATTTGGTATGACTCGGACGGGGCTCTATCCTGCGACCTCCCGCATCTGAGGTGGACGCACTAACAACTAGGAACTGTATCTCAATGAAGTGAGATTCTATGAAACTGCAATACTAGTTTGGTAACTGATATAAAAAGTGCTTAAAGTCCATCTGATGAGAACGTTCAAGTATTCTGTTTTGTATACTACGATGAAAATTTACAATTTCTCAAGAAATAATTCACGTCTTTATCTGAACGTATGCATATTAACTTTCAGTATAAAACGATAATAATGATTGAAAAAGTGATGATAGTGAAGTCCATTAAATGTATACCTTTAAGGAGCAAGACCAATAATTACAAACAACTATACTATACTGAATATGTGATTATTTCTTCTGAAAATAAATAAATAAATGCATTTTAATATATATATATATATATATATATATATATATATATATATATATATATATATATATATATATATATATATATATATATATATATATATATATATATATATATATATATTAAATATATATTAATACACATCAATCAATACAGGCTCCAAGAAGCTGGTCAAGATACAGTAAGTTTAGCACGAACACTACGATTAAAGTAAACACAACGTATATGTGGGAACATTTAAATATCATACCAATGTGCGGAAAATGAATAAAACAAAAGAAAGGCAGATAATTACTGTTAGCGGTTTCACACTTAGGTAGATATTGGAGGAAACAAAGCCTTTAAATGCAGCCCCCAAACTATAAATGTAAGGGCATAGATATTTAAATGTGGTATAGCATTTAATGGACAGGTAAGCTACCTGAATTTATGTTAGACAACAGTTTTATCAGTTACTTTGAAAGCAAAAACAAAACAATTATTGACGAAATTGATGTAATTTTCTTTTAAATTGAGTACATAATATGACTTCAGCCCAATAAAGACTGAGTTTAATGTTGTTTATCTTTGCAGGTTATCAATGTCTGGATCTTATTCAGCGGAGTAAAAACATTTATTAATTCATTGGTGTGACATTGTTATGTATATCTAGTTTTATTCGTCTTTTCGGAAAAAAGAAAAAGAAAATGATTAGATACATGGACAAAATGAATTCAGAATGTATGTATGCAATATCATTATAGTTGAAAACACGGTTCTCGATTTGTATTCCAGAAAATTTCTGAAAGGAGTTTTGATCTTAAAGTATCTTTTGTATGCATTTGCGGTGTCGCAATTGTATTAGAACTAATGTTTATAATTGACCTCGAGCATGTAATTTCGATTAAGAATTATATGTATGTATGTATGTATGTATGTATGTATGTATGTATGTATGTATGTATGTATGTGTGTGTGTGTGTGTGTGTGTGTGTGTGTGTGTGTGTATGTATGTATGTATGTATGTATGTATGTATGTATGTATGTATGTAAATGACATTTCCATTTAGCGCGTTTGTCAATATCAAGCACATAATCAGAATAAAGACTATATTTCACTATATTACCTGAAACTGAAGTACACATGCTTTATAATGCTTTGAATATTTAATCTGTACTCAAAGTGAAATATTACGCATGTATTATGTTGTTTTTTTTAATATACATCAAATGTGTCTGGTCACATACACCATTAACTTGATTTTGAGAAACGTTATAGTGGAATATAAATAAATAAATAAAAATTATATATATATAATGTCAAATGGTATTTCTATTATAATATTTATGGTAATCAAAATATTGTAATTTGTGCCAATTATCTTTACATTAATAAAAGAAACGCCAACTGATGTGATATTTCGATTTAATTTACGTGTTTAAGAAATATCAGATCTTTCATTTTATTCCCCAGTCATATTTTGAACTATTGTTTAAAAATAATTAGACAAATGAAATTGTTTAATTTTTTTGCTAATGATTAGTTGATTCAAAATGCTTTGAGATAATTCTAAAAGATGATATACTATATAAAACATTAAAGTTTAAATTTGAATATGTTTAGAGGTATTGTAAGTAAATTTTGAAGTCGATCAACTTTAAGAATTGCGAACCAAATTATGCTATAAATACAACTTGAGGAGTTTATCAGTGGAGGAGACCGTATTTAGTTGCACAAATTTTCCATAGTTTCATGTAAAGACATATATGCAGAATTATAACATGTATTACGAAAAGCTTTTGTTGATAACATTTCATAACAATATAACTGAAAAGGCACTGTTTTTTAAAACACGTGTAATACTGTCAACTTTTATCTCAAACATTGTTTTTACTGTTTTATCTTTTACAGCTAATTAATTAGCGCATGACTTTCAGAAACGTATTATTTAAACATTTGTCTTACGGTTCAAAGAAACACATACACTTATGCCAGATAAAGAAAAGAAAAACAACGGGTTATTTTAAGCTAGTCAAATATACCAGGTATTAATGCTTTATTCTTTGCATAGCATTAAATCAAAACTAATTAGGTTTGTAATTAATTGATCTATTAACATTCTATATTATAACAGACCGTGACACATACTGTGAGACCACTTTCACATCAGATGATGTCTACTTTATATTTAGGCATTTCATTTTATAATGTAAATAACATAACACATCTTTATTGGCTGTAGCAATTAAATGGCAGAAAAATGACGTCATAACCTGGACTGCTTCCTCTCTGTACAATAACATTGTATCAAGTACGCCGCTATCATTAGGATCACTGCTGTTACATTCGTTATTAGTATTAATGCTCTTAAATCATTGGAGCTAGCCGTTTTTCCGCATAAAAGTTGGAAATGACCAAATCTATTATTTACAAACTTGACTTCAAATGGCTAATGCGCGGACACATTGATAACGTTAATAGTTATGGAAGGATTATCTACGCATAGAGTCACTTAATTACTGTTGTTGTTAATTATTTTGATTTCAAAGATTACAATAGCTACTCATTGTGTTATATATAGATGATTTAACTAATATTTTGTTTTATATTTAAATCTTTTTAGTTTTAATTTTTTAAAGATTTAATTTCATGAAATTGAAACGTGATTTTATTGACTTGATTTGGCATTTCAGAAAATTCAGTTTGACCTGACTCTTTTCATAAACACCTGAAATAGAAACACTGTTTCCATTTTTGGGTTAATTCCCGACCTTGATTCTAAACTCACCGAAACAAATAAGCAACGTTCTTCTTTATTTATTCCCAGAGTAAAACGATTGGTTTTGTCATGGTTATTCTGGGAGTACGTGACTTTAGATATGTAAACAGTCACTATTGTGCAGTTTTGGGTTTTATAGTGATGTTTAGAGACATACTTTGAAGCCGATATAATAACACTTCAACTTCAATTGTTTTCTTCTGTTCTGACCCGTTTTTAAGTATTTTAAAAAAATATTCTTCACATTATTTGGATTTTAAGAGATTATTTTACACTGGAAATACTTGTGTTTAGAATTAGTTCTTGGACAAAGACATTTATTGAAATTGTAAAATGAATTAAAATCCGGATTAATTTCTGTGGTTCAACAAAGAATTGTTGACAATGCATTGCCAAACATTCTACAGCATACGTCTTTGCCTACTAATTTGGATTTTCGTCAGGACTTTAACTCAGATTCATTAGAACTTTACTATTAGGACTTCTTAGTTTTCATTCTGAAAATATTCTTGGAATAATTTGGATTTGATTCACAAAACCGTAAGATCTAGTTTTCATTTCTTCCATGTTTTTCATGGGGAAAAATTATTTCTTAACTTCTTCAAAACTTGCTATTTTCCCTTTTTCTTGGCTACTGTTTAGGAGAGTCTAAAAACGTAATACTGGCCGAATGAGTAGTATAAACAAGTGCCCTCTTGCGTGAAAAGAGTTGCTGTATAAAGCAAGCATAACACGATTCTATAACTAGCGATTTCATTGAAATACTGATGCTGCTTTCAGTTTGACAACATCATTGATAACCATAGCTCTTGAGAGTTATGACAAAATTAATTGGACACATTTGCACGCGTCATGTGTCGTTTCAGAGGCTGTTCAATTATTCCCGATTATTTTCCTAGGTATATGTAGTAAGCAATCTGATCGCATGAGTTTCTTTAAGCTGCATCCAACCAGAAAGACGAGCAGCATATACTATTTTGCGAAGACATAAACCACGACTTGATGAGGAACGAAGGCAGTCGACGACCCTTGGCTATTGATCGAATGGGAGACGCTGATATAAAGTTTTGTCTTGTATAAAACCTTTCCAAATGTGTGTTAATATAAAAGAGTTTTAAATTATTTTTATGTTCAAATCAGACTGACTTCCTGCCCAAATTCATTATTCTCCATGGCCAATACAGAAATCTGAGGCACATTACTTTCAAACTAATGTAGGGATTGACGGTATTGTAAGTACATGTACAATTCCTTCAAAAAACGGTGTCGATAGGCGATATTTGAGGTATAATACTTTCAAACCACGGTGGGGGTAGACGATATTTGAGGTACAAATACATTCACACCACGGTGGGTATAGACCGTATTTGAGGCACAAATACCTTCACACCAACTTTAAACCACGATAGTGATAGACGGTATTTATGGTACACTGCCTTCCATTCGCGGTAGGGATGGACTGTATCTGAGTTACACTACGTTCAAACATCAGTAGAGATAGAGGGTATTTGAGGTAAAATACCTTTAAACCACGGTAAGGATAGATGGCGTGACCTTAGAAAAAAGAAAATGATAATAAACAAGTGAGACTGAGCTGATCGTATTTAATGAAAAGATAGGCTCACGTATCGTTTACAGAAGGCTTGTCAATTTGATGGTCGTCAAAGCAGAGAAGACACGAAAAGTTTACATCGAATATTGACATATTCTCTTTAAGCAGTGGAAACAAATGTAACAAATCCATTTGTCATGCCTTTTTATGTTACTAACTGTCGAGTCAGGTTATTTGCAGTAATTCATCATTATTATCTGTCAACTTCATGCTTGAACTGCGTATCATGGTAATCTAGTTTATTCCCATGCCAGAGTAAGTCGCAACAGTATATAGTAAGGTAGATTTCAGATATATTCTAATTTAGTATATTTGTTTATGTTGCAGTTTTCAAGAAACAATATTTTTAATAAATAAATCCTTTATAGAGCTGATAAAACATATCTAGAGTTGCATTTTTTATATTTATTCAGTCTCAATTGTTCGACGGTTACACTACCTAAATATATTTTATGTTTCAATGCATATTTGAAGTCAGGTTCTAATGCATATACATGAATCTCTCGTATCGAGACGTCTACTGTGTGAGTGAAATGTCTACGTATGAACATTAACCAGATTTAAAGTTACAAAAATGTGAAAATAGATGCCTTAATTTTTTTGCGATCCAAACTACAAGAATCTTCATCGTTTTATTAGCTGTCGAGTTTCTTCGTATTAAAGGATATTAGAGTGACATTTGAATGTAGCGTGATGTGAGCAATAAACACAGACCAATAGGAATGTGTAGAACAAGGGTCGTTAAAGCGGTTTGATATCATGTTTTAATGTTCAGGTGCTTACGGATGCAGATGTCAACCGGTATAACGCTTTGCCTTTTTGTATAAACATATTTGAAGGGTATCCCTAGAGCCGGTCACATATGGTGTTTCGATGCTGATGAAATTAACACGTAAGAAATAAAAAGAGAATACATTTTGATATCCTGTAGAATTTGTGGTAAATTATAAGTATATTATTTGCAAATAAGATGTGTATTATTAGGATTAAAGGTAAAACTTTATTTATCTTTGTCCGAAAGCAAGCCAGGATTAACTTTAAAGAGATAATTGAGGACATAATATTATTGCTGCTGCTGCTGCTACTACTACTACTACAACTGATAGCAAGAAAAATACTGTTCTTGAGGATATGTCTTAAGAAAATGTTGTACATGCAACAAATCCGTACAGTTACATCATCTTGATATTCAGGGATAAACAATTTTGTATTTCGTCACGCTTCAGCAATTTTGTGACTCTAGGGTCGGACTCCTCAGCCACTCGCCAAGGTGCAGATAGGACACCCAACCGGAAGTTGCACCATCGACCCTCGGAAACGTAAGGATGCCATCATTCCGACGATGACATATAGCAGACTCGTGTGTCTGCTACTGACAAGTACATATAACACCGACTGAGTAACATCCTTTTTTGGTGACGCGTGCTTAGTCGTGAGGGAATATGGGCTCTTGTGTAGGCAAGGCGATGGGTTAATTTTACCCGCGGACCTGGGTCTGAGTCTCCATAGACTACGAATTCATAGTTCACTAACCTCCTTGATTATATATATATATATATATATATATATATATATATATATATATATATATCTATCTATATATATATATATATATATATATATATTATATATATATATATATATATATATCTATATCTATATATATATATATATATATATATATATATATATATATATATATATATATATATATATATATATATATATATATATATATATAGTCTTTGCATGATATATTATGCTTTTAATGTTTACTGCTCAAAATCTATCCGTAGATGATTTGCCAGTAAAAGTGAATAAAATGAATTTTTATAATCTATTCTGCATGAAATGTGGTCCGAGTATTTGAAGTACATCTTTCGCTGATACCCATCTAAAGACGTGAACCACCAGGTCTGATATCATGGTATTTCCACACACAATGGTGTAACTAAACTGACCTTATCTTTGAAGTTGAGAAGGAGACAGTATATTCTGTTTTTCCGATCATGAGGATATTTCTAAGTCAAGTCAGAATTAAGGATATGCAGTTAATGGCAACTAGAAACATACTGATATTATTAATACTGATATTACACTAAATATATAAAAGTATTGATTCTTATGTGGACAATAACCAACATGTTATTCATGAAATTCTATCAGTTATTGAACAACGAACTCATTATATCTAAGGACTATAATAAATCTAATGATATGGGCAAACTGATGCTAAATCGAAGGTACTATTTTGGGTGAAGATCCGTAAATCAGGCTCCAGTTGGATACATCATTTATAAAGACCACAAGGCGTACACAGACGAGTGATATGATACCAATACACGGTACCAAGGTAGGGCCGTATCTCCCTCAATGAAAACCGTCACAATGTTTGAAATTGAAAACACCTTGTCTGGCCATATATTGTCGTTTCTGAAGTTTCACTTCAATGTATACTATTCTCTCTGTAAATAAATAAATACATAACTTGTTTTCGTTATCGATAGAGGACCATGGTGCTGATAATGAATTTAGAAATTCAACACGCATACTAGCGCCATCGTAAGTCTTCATACTGCTTTTGCAGGTAAGGAATTTTTCAAAAGCGTATTAAAATAGGATGAAGATTCTCTCAGAGGACAATCAATAGCTTCTTCGGAATAAAGCAGTATTTTGTAACCGATACTTGAGAAGGAATTTAGACCCGAAGTGAACCTACATTTGGATCAATTATGTAGATTTTATCCTGTCCTTTAATTATGTACGTGGGAATTATAATGACAGAATACTTGAGTACACTGAATAGAGTGGAGATAGAAAAAAGATTCTGATTTACGGATGGAAACATGCTAAATGTCTGAGACAGTCTAGTAAGTTCAACAGAAGGGAGGTAATTCAAAAACATAGTCATATTAAGACAACCGTTACCGGTTATAACTAGGGAGATATTCGTGGCAATAAAGTTTACGAAACTTTTCTAAATGAAATGGGTAGGCTTAAAAGTGAGATTCAAAACCATCCCATGACATACTAATAATATACACACTGTACAATTTTTAGCAAAATACGAGATTTACATTAATTTAAATGCATGTTTGTTTCAAGATGATACCAAGTTTACCTACAGGTAAAAAAACGTTTGAATCTTCAAATGTTAGATATTCTGTTGGTAAAATTTTAAATTATTGGAAAATTGGTGCTTAACTTGATTTATATTTTATTTAAAACGTTGTTTGTAAAATAAAAAATTTGGTGAAAAGGTGACAGCATAGTTGTTATTCGAATATGCACCAATTAATATTTTCCTGGTGGGTGAATGGATTGGAGAATGAATATTAGTTTTTATGAATCTGTTTTATTTTCGCATCAATTTTAGCGTATCACTCGTTATGTTTAGCTTCAATTGTTTCTAAAACGTCATTTTTCAAACCTACTTTAATGTCGTATTTTCTTTTTGTAGCATTCACCATACATCGTCGAATATCTCTAAACAATTAAAAGAAGAAGAAAAAGACAGTAACAAAACCAGAAACATAGAAAGGAATGTTAATACGTGTGCTGCAAAAAACTCTTATGCAATTTTCCATTAGGTGCTTAGAAAAAAGATTCTAATATTCGTGAATTCCTTCTGTTTCATTATCTACAATTATCAGTAGTTTAGGCTTATTGCTACCCAAGGTATTAGACTTCATATATCTTATTCTGATCACTCTCGTGATCTCATTAGGCAAATATCTTTGAATAGTAAATAAAGTTTCAAATTCATGTATAAAAAGGCTGTCGATTGAGTAAATTAGATTGAGATGGTTGTAGTTTGTAGCCTTTTGTGTACGTTTAAGGAGACAAATTTCGCTCAGTGTTCCTTGCTGGGAAAGGTTTTATTTCTGATGCAGAGAACCGATCCCACTCAAAAGTTTCCGCTCTGGTGACCTTGGTGCAAAGGCGCCTTTGGGTGTTAGAAATTGAGAATTTTTTATTGTCTGGAAGAGGTACATCACATGCTTTCAAGTTTAATTTCCTAGATTTATTTGTTCACTCCGTTTGTTCAAATTATGAAAATCAAACATTAAAAAAAAAATTAAAACAAAATAAGGATGATAGGGATACATTGAGAAGTTTGCTGTCATACAGCTTTATGTTTCATTCCAGATGACGAGTCATTAACTTGCAAATATTAAAAAAGTGTTACCTGTATCAAATATAATCTTGGAAATTTTTCTTTCTGCTTGAAATATTTATATATTTCATTGTCGCCAATAAATACAACTTCGTATCACCCTGGCAATGGTTCATTTGGAATAAAAAAAGTTATAGAGTCTACCAATGATGCCGAGCTGCAGAAGAACTGATTTCAGATTTCAGCCTGAATACGCCATTAGAATCATCAGTGTAAGGAATGCACCATCCCTTGTACCTAGCTATTTTATTACAACGTAATTGTTTGCGGGCTATTATGGTACGACCTTTTCCACAGGTCTTACTTGTTTGATAGATACCGCAAATGCGGGCTATTATGGTACGACCTTTTCCACAGGTCTTACTTGTTTGATAGATACCGCAAATACTTGATTTTAAATCGAGTGCAACCGAAGCCAAAGTAGATACTGATTTACTGTCGTAAAATGCTCGAACAGATAATGGACTATGTTGCTTGTTCAACTGACAACATCTAAGAAATTCAGGAGACATAAATATGCCAGCTCAGCTGGGTTCCACTGTAGAGCTTGTATATAAGTTAGATACTGGTTGAAACACAATTCAGTCAGCGACGAGCAAGCAAGAAGAAATATGTCTAATACGTCAGCGATGGAAATAATCCCCGAACCAGCCCTTAATGCCATAAAAGGTTTAAAGCTGAAAGAGGCCAATAATTGGAGCCTGCGGGCAGCAGGAAAACGTACGACCCTGCTGTTAATATGGGGAGAGGACGAAATTAAAGATAAAGCAACAAATAGGGTGTGGAAGTACAGAGGTCAAAATGGACGACGGCGGCGATGGCGGGAAACCGGACAACCACGCCGCCCACCCACCCCTCTACCTGAAACTCCGCAACCAGCTATAACGGAAACACTTGCAGTTATAGAGGCGCCTTCCCAGGAATTTCAGAGTCTACAACAACAAATAGCGGTGCTAGCACAAAACATCCAGGTACTATTACAAGGAAAGGAGATTGAAAAAGAAAATATGGCCACGTCACCAATCTACATACCAGTACCTGAACCCCTGCCACCACCACCGCCACCAGCCCCTACTAAAAAAAGTAAAGGAAAGGGGACAAAGGGGGGTGGAAAGACTATGCCATTGTCTTCCACCCCCAAACCCAAATCACCAGGACATGCAGCAAGCCTGGTTGAAGAACAGCAGGAAATAAGGGAAACTACTACTCCTACCACAACCACTCCAAGTCAGAAATGGGAAACACCAGTAAAGACTGCAAGAATGCCTAAAAAGAATAAAGATGAATTAATGGGACAGCTATGCCGTGAACTGGGTCTAAAAAACCTAGTCTCCAACAAAAGGAAAGCAGCTGGGTATATCTCTGCAGTTACATACATCGGATACAGAGCTCTATACCAAGACCCCCCCCCCCCCCCCCAGGCAAATCAGTGGGACTTTGCATGCAAGATTATGCAACTGTATTACATGCAAGCCTTCCGGGAGAGGCCCCTAGCCCATCTACTAGACGCAGCGGACTATCTGGCAGAAGTCCATGACCTAGAGTTCCCCAGTATCCGGAAAGAGGAACCCAGAACCGCCCAAAAGCTGGTAGAAATAGAGGACGAGAGAGGAAGGTACCCTTACGTCCAGTATCTGCCTTATTAAGGCGGATATAATTGCTGCTTAAAAAGGGTACTCATTTGGTATCGAGTAACCCTATTTGACTAACTTTATGGCCCTGAAAGGAATAATTTGACCTTATTGGCACTGCGCAACAAATTTATAACCAAAATCCCCTACCATTGACTACACTTTTATGTGTCGCCTAGGCACTTTAGTTTAAATACAATAGGGACTTGCGTATGTACACTGTAGTACTAGTCCCTATTTTTTATAGGATTTAATTAATATTTTTTAACTCAGATATTTGGCAAATTGCACAGGTGGCTTACACATTATTGGTTGATAGGTTGTCCATTAGTACAACTGGACTGAATTTGACATACAGGTGAGTGCTTGGCTTTTCGTCACCTATTCTCCCTGCTGCAGTAATTTCTCGTGCTTGCACGACCACATTACGCCGACATAAGCGATATGAGAAAGCTAATTTTCTCTCGCTTCACTGCTATTGCAGACCAGTAGTTAACAGAATGTTTGGGGTGGGTGTGTGTAGGTTCTATTCCTACCCACCATATGGCCTTACATTCACCCAGTGACAGTTAAAACACTGTCCCGTGGTGACGGCCAAAGTAAATAAGCACTCCTTTGAGCGCATAAACGCCTGCAGGGAAGGTGGTTTCCCTCAGGATAAAGTAAATAACCCTTTTTAAGGGATAAAACAGTGACAAGAGCCTACGGGACGACTCACTTTAAACAAATAATGTCTGTCTGTCTGAAACACAATTCATTAATGGTTAGATATATCGAGAGGTATATACACTTTAAAGGCTGAACAAATGAAGAGAGAGTTGTTGTTTTTGTTGTAGGGTATAACGCCATTTTTTTTTTACAATATATGTTTTACATGGCGACCAGTATAAATGGCGGAGGAAGACACAGAGTAAAAGCCCAGAGAACAAACGACACACGAGAAGCTGCTACCAAGCTATCTCTTGTACCCACATTGGCTGACTCGAACCGACGCAAACAGAGGTGAGATGGCAATGAGAGAGAGAGAGAGAGAGAGAGAGAGAGAGAGAGAGAGAGAGAGAGAGAGAGAGAGAGAGAGATGCATGGATAAGTAAACACATGATTTTTTAATTCACTGCTGTTCGAAAACAAACTAGCAAGCTAGAAATACAGAAAAACGACTGATAAGTAACATTGCATTCCGAAATACAAAAGTAAATTTCTTTTGGAGGAATTATAGATAGGGTGAGTTTTCTCGAATTTCTTGCAAATTTTATTATTGCTGATAAAAAGAGCAATTGAAGTGAAGTGAAATTCCAGATCCAAATTATATCAGAAGCTATGACTCAATGTTAAAACACAGATCAAAATTAAGTCACGAGCTAAGACTCAATGTTAAAACCCAGATCAAAATTATGTCACGAGCTAAGACTCAATACTTAAAACCCAGATCAACATTATATGAGTTAAGACTCTATGATTTAAACAATATCGTGAACTAAGGCTCAATGAATGCTTAAACCCCGAACCAATTGAGCCAAGACTCAATGCATGGTTAATTCAGAGCCAATTTATATCGTGAGCTAAGACTCAATGCATGCTTAAAACCGAGATCCAAATTAAATCATGAACTAAGACTCAATGCTTAAAATCCAGTTCCGAATTATATCACGAGCTAAGACTCAATGTTCGAATCCCAGATCCAAATTATATCATGAGTTAACGACTCTATGATTAAATCCCAGTTCCAAATTATGTAATGAGTTAACGACTCTATGATTAAATCCCAGTTCCAAATTATGTAATGAGTTAACGACTCTATGATTAAATCCCAGTTCCAAATTATGTAATGAGCAAACACGCAATGCATGCTTATATCCATATCAAACTTATATCTTGAGCTAAGACTCTATGCCTTTTATCACCCAAACAACTGAAGAACTCCTTTATGTGAACTGAATATGGTTGCGATTGTTTCTGTTTATTTATAAAAAAAAAAATTTTTGGTACAGATTATGACAGTACAACATCAAGTATAGGCAAAACGGAAAACAGATTGAATAATTTTGCATTCAATCATCAACTCTCCCTCTTCAAAAAATTCATCACGTAAATGTATTATTGACAGTTAATTCCAAAGACGAAAACGCATAAGCTGTGTTTTAAACTCGCTATTTTGTGGCACACCTGTTACATTCTTTATTTTATTCGTATTTTTGATTGCCTCTGTAGCTATTTAAGTTTCTCATGCGCATATTGTCGACCGTGGGAATATACCCGATTCGTTCTCACAGCCGGAATCGTAACATTACAGACTCGTGATATAACAGACCACAATTTTGCATTTTGTCATGCCATATAATATTGATGGTGGACAGGTGCAACTGTAATGGGATAACCTGCCAGTTTACTGAAGGCCCCTTCCTTCCAGTGATTATTGATGCTTTAGACATTTATTTCTCAAATATTCGATTATTCAGATTAAGCAGCCAGGGTCAATATGTTCAACCGCTGATGCTATATAGGTCACTGTAACACTTGCATCCGATGTATGCATCTGTAAAGAGCATTGGACTGATGCTATATAGGTCACTGTAACACTTGCATCCGATGTATGCATCTGTAAAGAGCATTGGACTGATGCTATATAGGTCACTGTAACACTGGCATCCGATTTATGCATCTGTAAAGAGCATTGGACTGTGTTACGAATCTTTTGAAGCATACAAACTATATAAAATTTCCTAACTTCAAATCCATGGCAATATCAAATCACGAAACTAAATTATGATAATATCAAATCACCAAACTTAAAAACAAATCAGCATACATGTGTGTAATACTAGTATGAACTCGCTCAACGTCATTGTAATATTAATACAAAACCACCAAACTTCATATCAATACAAACTTCGATCATTGCGTAAAGGTTGTTGTTGCAAACAAACCACGAAAGATCTATATCCTGGAAAACTGGACTGATTATGTTACAAAAGTGGCCACTGCAATGAATTTATGTTTAGACAAAATAAATCGACCAAGAATATTATTGGTTAGTACGGGGTACTTAATTTCATTTCTTTAGCATGCATTCATTGCTACGTCGTTTCTGGCTCAAGGGTCAGATTTGAACCACGTCTTGTAATAACTTAAAAGACATGTTCTATGACAGATTAATTCGTAATGATTAAATCAAAATGGGAAGAACTTGCATCGACCAAATATAACCAACTTAACTTGTACCGTTACATATGAATGAAAAGGAGCGTTTTAAATAAATTTCTTCTCCTGCCATTAGACAAAATTTAACAGAATTTATTTGACTCCATCATTACTTATAGAAAATTGATGCTAGCGCTAGTATTCACTTACAAGTCTTGTTACAACTGCATGCAGTATAGATGCTGATCTGCTCCAGAACATTACACTGGCCAATCAGGTCAGGTCTGTGCTCTTAACACACACAGTTGGTCTGGTTTCATAAGCGAATAAAGACAGTATGTATGACCTTATGATAATACATCATATGGTATAAATACAAAGAAGTTTAATCGTTTTGCGTTATTTTAAAAGAAAATATTACAGATATTCTACTAAAATATTTTTAATGTGAATTTAAGATATGAAGCAGTTAGAGTGAAGGAGAATATGCATCTAAATTACATTGTCATTATTCGAAGAGATTTGTGCCACTCTAAATTCTGTCATGCAAGATGGCCAACAATGCAAATTGAAAAGAAGATATTTAATCCAGTATTGTTCTCATTACGCTAGAAATGATGATGAATAAGACCGATTTCTTATTAACTAGCATGGCTCTCTGGAACAATATAATAAGCTGAGATGAATTTACCAGTCGGCTAAAAAATTAATTTGTTTATTTCCTTTTTGTGTCACATTGCAGATATCAGTACGACATACAGAATCAGATTATTTGTCTTAACTAATGTCGGAATATATTGTCTAGACTTGGTCCATTTTGTAACGAATTTCATAGTGGCACCCTACTATATGGTTTCACTTTATAATTTTTCAAATGTTTCTTTGGACCAGTAACAGTGCTTCATTACAGAAACACCAGCACTGTATCCGCCTGATTGCAATAATTTTAGATTAGATGATATTAGTGTAAGGCCTTGCTAAATATAGAATACAAATAAGTCATTAATGTGCACTTAGCACGCGATGATTGAAAATGCGCATGCTCCGCTGTGAAACACTGAAAACCCATCTTTCACTAAAGCTTGGTAAATGTCGTGTAAATGATATTCAGTCAACATTTCTCCTATTATTTATAATGGTTATATCATTCAGTTAAAAGGTATTAACATAATAAAATAGGGATGCGAATAAATGTTCTTCTCAATCCTATATAACTGATTTTAATCGATTGCCACTATACTTAAAAGAAAGGTGTCTTAAAGAAATTAGTAGTTAAAATATAAGGAGTGAACGCTTCCGGAATATATCTTTCATAAATCTCAGTTTTCTTACTTTAAAATCTATTAAACATTGGGCGATGCATCAGTTAGACACACACACACACACACACACACACACACACACACACACACATATATATATATATATATATATATATATATATATATATATATATATATATACGTCTATATCCATTCATATGTGTAATCATCGAAGAGTGGTTGGGCATATACAATCAATCTAACAGTATTGAAGATCAACGGACAATCTGTCTTGCTATCAATGCTTTTCTAAAGGTTTTATTTGGTCTTGGTTTGGTTTTGTACCTCTTATTCATTACGAATTTAGAGGAAACAAACTCTATCATGTTTTATTTTTCCCATCATTTGTTTCTAGGAGCCATGGTTCAAAATTATGTTCTTGTACTGGTTTTTAATGTGATTATTGATTTATTGATTTATTTTATTTATTTATTTATATTTTATTCTCTTTGCTTAAACAA
The DNA here is from genome assembly GCA_029339505.1 of Unio delphinus. Lineage (NCBI taxonomy): Eukaryota > Metazoa > Mollusca > Bivalvia > Unionida > Unionidae > Unio > Unio delphinus. The sequence continues at coordinate 195,777 of JAQISU010000392.1, read as the reverse complement.
CACGGAATCACACACACACACACACACACACACACACACACACACACACACACACACACACACACACATACATACATACATTAAAAATAACATGGCATTTAAAGTGTTGGTATAAAGCGATTTGATATATCAATACAATTGGTATCTCAATGTATGATACACATACGCATTACAGAGTTACAAACATCATAGTGACCGTCTACAGCTGATTATAGATCAATGATGAATTTCCACTCATTAATCATTAGTAACGTATGAAAATAATAAATACAAGGTACTAATAATTTTTTTTTCGAAATGAATTTAATATGGTACACATTTTTGACGAAATCCTTTCTGATTTCCGATATTACACCCCTCTCATGCATAACGGACAAACTACGCAAAATTGTGGAGTGAGAAAAAAAAGCAATTTTTGCTTGATTAAAACCTTGAAATAGAAATAACACAAAGCAACCTACAAGAATATGGTTCCTTGTACGATACGTGTGCATTTTCTTTGGGATTTATCCACAGTGTTTATAATAATGATACAAAGTTGCAAACCATGTCCACATTAAGCAGTAAATCAATCGGTTACGTTGTCCACATACTGTGATGTACTGAATGTTTTATTTTTGCTGTTCCTTCTTAAACACCCTATAATGTTTTAATAATCGATTATTATTAGTTTAATATCAAAACTATCGATTGCCTCTCTCTCTCTCTCTCTCTCTCTCTCTCTCTCTCTCTCTCTCATACTAGTATTACAATCATGTATGTTGATTTGTTATTAATATTAATATGGAGTTTGGTGATTTGATATTATCATAATTCAGGTTCGTAATTTTATATTAAGAGAGAGAGAGAGAGAGAGAGAGAGAGAGAGAGAGAGAGAGAGAGATTATGGTAGCTTATACTGTTACTAAAGCGGAATAACGACTTAGATGAACTGTAAATATAATAAACAAATTTAATTACCTCTTGTTGGTTCGTTATTACGCATAGTTTATATCCACATTCATTTGCACGAGACTGTAGGTTAGTTTGCACGAGACTGTAGGTTTGTGTCTTCGCGTTTATGTGAATGGCGTGCCGCGTGTTGGAAGTGCTCTATTTTTATTATTAAAACCATCTTTCGTGTTAAAATGATAAGTGTGTATTATATTGATTTAATCACTCTGAAGAAAAGAAAACAAACTACAAAAGAAAACAATCAACTTATCAATATGCAGAAGTGATTGTAAATAGCCACAAAAGGTATAGAACTACAGTTTGTAGCCCACACATTCGCGGATGTGAGGAATTCATTCCCTCGGTCAATACACAGCTGCCTGTAGTAACTCTAAACTCAGTTCAAAAGGGCTAATATATGTATTTGTATTTGATATAAATAAAAAAGATGTACAGTATGTACGCAGTATCAATAACATACCACTCGTTGTATAAATGTATCACTGAAAGGAGACTCGGACAGGTCGTTTCTTTGTATGAAAAAATATATACATTTCGTGGTATATATATATATATATATATATATATATATATATATATATATTATATATATATATATACCTTCTTTATGACAATCATGACAGAGCGTAGAACCGTGTTTCTTACAGTTTCTTTTAGATCTAGAAACAATGCATTCTGTTCGTATGCCGGAACACTAAATATTTCATAAAGGTTTTATTTTGTTATCTCATTGCTTTCCTAACTAATGGTTCAGATTCTCAAATTGCTTGTTTGAGGTCAGTATTGCGTGTTGTTGTTGTTGCATTTTAATGTAAGAAACTGTGCTGATGGATACGCATATGAATCATGATGTCAAATATAGAATTCATTCTTGGGGCGTTGATGATTGGTTGGTTAAATAACCAACACGATGTGGTATCATACACTGTTATCTTAGTTAGGATTAGCAATTGTTATTATCTTTTGTCCGCTAAGTAACCAATGAAAGTGAAACCAACAAGATTATAAAGCTTAACATAATTTGATTGTCAAAGTAGTCATAAATGAAAATGTGAAATGTACTTACAAGAATTATGATGAAAATCGCAAACAAATCTTGATATAACTGTATGATCGTTTTAAATGAATGAAAATTGCTGCATACATTTTAGAATCCGAACTCCTCCAAGAATCGTGACATTATCAAGATGTCGTCGTCTAGACCTCCTTCAAATATTTCTCAACAGTTTCAGAATAATATTACAGTATATAATGAACAATTTTGATTTCCATTGAACAATAACTGCATTCTCTTCTTGAATAACATTAAAGTAGAACAATAAACGCTTCTGTCGAATTACAACAGGAACACAAGAAATGAGGATGATTCCAGCATTGAAATGAAACCGCATCAAACAATGAAAAACTACTGGACTTTTTTTATAATTGTTAGGGTCGTATTATCAAGATTATTATAAATAGTTGTCAACTCATACGAGTGCATATATGTATAGATTTTAATAACGACATGCTCTTAAAAGACACAGGTCATGGAGGCATAACTAACTAAATATATTCTGTACAACTTGCAGCCATGAAAACAAACTATAAAAATGAGATACATTCATGCACCAGGAGTTACACAGATATAGATATACATAGCACCTGCCCTTATAAGCAATAAATAATATCTTTTCATATTAATTGAACACACAAATGATTATAATGAAAGTACAATGGATGATGTATAATGAAAATACAAAAATGTTTGCATAATAGAGCCTATGCGATTACATTTTCGTTTCTTTTGATCAGCAGAATATACTGTATTTTTGCAACATCAAACTCTATCTCAATAATAGTTGCAGTTTACTTTTCATTTTGTTGATAAAAGAAAGGGGGTATGAGTACAACATTAAAGCCAAACATTCATTCTCAAAAGTGAATTCATTTCTCTGGTGCTTATTTAATTTAATTTAGACAGAATGACGCACACCTCTTCCATCTTCCTGAAATAATATGTCACCAACCGCTACATTACATGCATTAACAGACATTTGAAACGATTGTTTGTATTATGGAGCCGACAGAACTGGTGCACATGTGAGTACGTCCTTTAAATGTAGTGAAGGCCTACGAACATTTCTCTGCCATATCCAAATAACATGGACAGCTTTTATTGATAGGCATCGGAATTTAGAGTTAACTCGAACTTTAACTTCTGCAGTATTTGACCATGTCAAATATGATATCCTAAATTTTCACAAAATGTCAAATTTGTCTCACTCAAAACGAACGAAGAATTTACTGACTGACTCTAACTGATCTTTCCTGGAATCGCTGTAAATAATGGTCAGTCTTGGGTGCATATTGTTCATTTCCAATTGTATCAATACATTCTTCAGTTCTTGGTATTTTAAATGAGTTTGTTTCGGTGATACTGTTCACTTTTCCGTGGTCAGTGAAAATATGAGAATAATTATCTTATTTTCTTATGACATAATAAGAATATGGAGAGGAATTCGAATTAAACCGAGCTCTACTCCCTTAACAAGAACACTTTATGAGAAAGAAGACTTTTCAAATGAAGGCCAATTACCTGATAATGCGATGCACATAAGCTCCTGTAACCCTCGCTATTTTAATACGGATATGATTGGCCGAAACAATAATTAATGATACAGAAAAATTCGACATGCATGGTTCAAAATTCCTAATAATAGAATTGGTTTCACTATGCAAAATCCGAATTTAAGGGACTAAGAATATTCCAAATGAAAATTATTTTTCATTTCAGGACAATTTCAGTTGCTCCTTAAATTCGTATCCCGAAAGTGTCTCTTATTTATGTTAATACTCTTTGATCACAAACTAATTAACAGAAAAAGCGACAAAATAAAGTGTTATAAAACTTAACAACTAATTTATTTGTCAAAGTCATAAAACAAATGATAAGTATTATGATGTGAATCCCAAATAATCCTGACAAAATTTTATGATAGTACTAAATGAATGAAACATTCTGTATAAAATTCAATATCGATATGTATTTGTCCGCCAGGGATAGTAACATTGTCAAGGTGACGGTGCTAAGAACTCTTTCGAATAGTTATAAACAGTTCCAGTTCCAAAAGAATATTATAGTTCAAATGATGTTCGGTATCCATTTCCATCGAATAGTTGAAACACATATTTTTCTTGTTGAATAATATTTTTAAAAAAAAAACATAAGAATCGTCTGTAGACATAAACCAGGAGCATACCCAATGAATCTGATTGCTCAGTTCTCTCTTAATAAACATTTAATTTTACAATTCTTAACATATGCCAAGTGACATTTCCCATAAATCAATTTGCGATGAGCTTGCCTATTTATCTGACGTAGCCTAACCAATGGGATGTTACCGAATGCTTATAGGAACGTCTAAACCCGATCATTGGATGAGAAATTTTTATTCCTAAGACTTCTTTAAGTCTTTTTGCTATTATTATTTCCAAATGAGTATTAACACATTTGTAAACATCTTCGTACAGACCCTATGCAGTATTAGGTTCTTTAACAGGTTACGTATGCAAACTATCTAAAGATATCTGAAACAATTGTTGACATGAAATAAAACCTATTAAAAGTGAAAAGCATCATGAGTCAGGAGTTACAAAATATAGATGTATAAACACAATGTTAGTGTATACAAGATCATTCGCATTGCCGGTCTTATTTGTATATATTTAACTGTTACTCTTTCGTTTTACTGTTACAGACAGTCCACTACGTACATACCTGTTTGGCCTGTGTGGTGTTGCATGAGACTGCAACACATAGTTATATTTGTATATAGGAACGAAGAGCAAAGAGCTAATCATATTGTGGGAATCAAACATGCAACCATTGTTTTCGCGAGTCCGATTTTGTATCCACAAAGCTATCGATTACATTCCCAGTGTATGCTTATATATGTTTTAGCTATATCTTTAGCTTTTGTAACTACTGGTATATGATTTTATTAAATTTTTATAACTGTTATTCGTGACTGAATAATTTGCAATTATATTTTACTTACGTTACCAGGGTCTGCTCTGGATTATTAAGAGCTTAAAATAACATAGGATCTGTAAATAGATGCCGACGTATGTCGTGACCATTATCAACGTTCGCTCATATGGTTCTGGAAGGTTCTATATGAAATCGGTAACTTCCCATTGCTTGGACTAAGTCACACCAATCAGCTAATAAGGAGATACATTGATTAGTAAGATCTCATGCGTGAGTTATGTTTAGTCACATAAGACACGAAATAAACAATCACACGTATTCCTAGTTTTGGAATCATTCTCATATCTTTTGCTCCTATTGTAAGTCTGCAAACAAGTTTTGTGTTCTATTTATTTATTATTGGAGACGAAAAATACATTTGTATGGGCTGTTCATGGAAAATTCCTAATAATTTGGACTATATTATCATTTTGGAACTATTGCGAACTAGTCAACGGCGTTCTGAACAACCCCACCTTGACAACGTTACTTGGAGACCAGTCTGTTACCGACTTTAATATTTATACTGATGTTTTGACAAACCAAGATATTTGTTAAATTGTACAACTCATTTCCTCATTTCGGCTTTTTTCTTCTTCTTCTTATATATATATATATATATATATATATATATATATATATATATATATATATATATATATATATGTGAATAAGATATACATTGTTACTGTGTGCGAATATTTTATTGAGGAAGAAACTTAGTATGATAATGCTTGTACAGTACAGAACTTACCTGACTGAAAATGCTCAGCCGACATGAAATATGTGCTTACGAAAGAAATAAAGATATACTTTTATAATGAAAATGTGACTTTTAAGTGCCTACTATATTTAAACGTGATCGAAATTTTACATTTTGCATGCAGCAATACGTTTAAAGCAAATGCAGTCGCTGAACCTTATTCAGCATTGAGCTACTAATTTTTAGGCAGTTGCTATGTCCATCACGCACAGTTTGGCCAATGAACAAATGAAAAAGGTTTGCGGGTGAGACAGTGTCGATATAGTAATTAATTTAACATTTGCAGGTGTTTGTTTTCACCACAGACTTTTCAAATACTGAAAACTAATACATGTATAGAAGTTTCTGTTTGAAATATATCTCTGAAGCATCGTTAATATCGCAGATTTATATTTCTTAAAAGAATATTTTTTAAAATTTTGCCTGACCTTTTTTTGCTTCAGTGGTGCGTAACATATACACCATTATCAAAGGAATGTAAATAATAATAATAATAATAATAATAATAATAATAATAATAATAATACAATTAATAATAATAATAATTATAAAAAAATAATATTAAACACACACACACACACAGATATATATATATATATATATATATATATATATATATATATATATATATATATATATATATATATATATATATATATATATAAGATATTGAAATATCAAAATCTTTGCATACAACATACAGATCGTATATGACTGACAAATTAATTCTCATAATTCGTATCAGAACAACGTCTGCATCACATACAAACCACAAAATCCTAACACATTCATATAAATTAAATATTGTGTGACATTCTATGAATACTTGAATCATGTCACATTCAAGAAACTAAATTCACAAATAATTTTTGAACTCAAGGAAAGTTGATGAAGGAAGTTAAAACTAATAAATTCAAGAAATAATAATAATCTTAGATCAATTAGCATATGCACGCAACTGCTATATATCTGCATGCTCTTTTAAGACTCGCACTTCCTGTTGACGTTTGCGATGTTTGAGTGAAAGTGTCTGTAATTGATTTCATGGTATTCATTGTTGACGTTGTCCACATCTCTGACATGGGTTTCATGTGTTAGAAAGTTATGGACTTAACAAGGATAACACAACTTTTGGGATTCTTCCAGTTTTATGTTTATTTTTATAGTATGCAGTCGTACGACTGAAAGTGTTATGATAATGTATCTTTCATCGCGTTTGTAATACATCTTATTTCGATCAAGAAGTATGCCTGTTATTTCTGGATGAGCACGTGTTTAGTGCATCGTTTCTACCTGATAATGTAAGCATAGGTCGTATGACAATCCAGATATAGTATTCAGTGTATTATGAAACCCTTAGGAAGAATTGTGAACCGCTCTGTCTTACTGCAATTTCATTGTCAATATATAGGCAATACATTTTCATACTTACATTGCAAAAAAGAGTACTGTTTCTATTTATCTTCCTTTAAAAATTATTTCAATATGGCGCAGAATGACTTGGTAAGCTGAAATATGATGATGACCAAGATGATAATAACGATGACGAATAGTATGACTAATACTATTAATAATGCTGCTGCTGCTGATGATGATACTACTATTACTACTACTACTACTAATAATAATAATAATAACAATAATAACAACAATAACAACAACAACAATACTAATAATAAAAATAATAATAATAATAATAATAATAATAATAATAATAATAATAATAATAATAATAATAATAATCTTCCTGAGTTGTGTCTTCATCAGTGAAATACAATGTGGACGAGCATGTGACTCCGGAGTCCAAATGCTGATACACACATGCGATTGCAGGTGGGTCATGGGACAACGGTGGTTGTGGGTGACAAGGACACATCTATGTGACGTCTCTTGCGAGCTGCAACAAGACGCTGGCGGCAGTCAACCTCGCAGGTGGAACTGGAATTTCTGGCCAGGGTCAGCCACTGTCTGAGGAAGCGTGTTTGAGCTGGTAGGATTGAAGGTCTGCCCATTCGATGTGCGTCTTGTGATTGTCTTTGTACCTCTTGCGAGGACGGATTTGGTTTCGGTTGCCCTTGGCTAGCTCACCAAAGAACAGCTGCTTTGACATTCTGTTTTGATTCATGCTGGTGATATAGCCAGTCCAATGCACATAGCCTGCATTAGTTTGGATTTGATGCTTGTTGTGTTGGCTTTTTCAAGTACTTCGTGGTTAGTAATTCGATCCTGAAGCCAACTTCGCATAATGGATCTCAAGGAACGCTGATAGAATTGTTCCAACTAACTCATATGCCTTCGGCACTCAGTCCACGTTTCACAACTATACAAGAGATGCGAGGGCAACTGCATTGTACACCTTCATCTTTGTTGACATGCGTATATCCTTGTGCTGCACGATCTTTGATCGGAGTCGTCTCAGTGCTTAATTGGCGTTTTGGATCCTCACAGTAATATCTTTTTCCAGGGAGCAACCACTGGATATTGTGCCGCCTAGGCATTGGAAACTGTCCACATTCCTGGTTTTTTGAAAATATGCGACGGAGATCAGACACTAATCCATCCAGGCAATATCTAATGTAGACAACACTGTCAAGGTCGCGGATGGCACGTAACAGTACCTGTGTAAAGAAGAGGTAACGGAGCGAGTAAACATCCCTGTTTTACACCGTTATATATGGGACATTTCTCAGAGCATTCACCATCTGAGAGCATCTTTTCAGTTACGTCATCGTGAAAGAGCCGGACAAGGTTGATACATGTCTGAGGACAACCAAGCTTCTTGAATACTACTCACAGTGCACCTCAGCTGATTGTATCGTAAGCATGTGTTATGTCCCGAAACGGCATGTTCTGGTAAAGTCATTTCTCTTGGACTTGTGTCACTGCGAAGATCAGGTCTGGGCCAAACCAACACTGAGAATAGGAATGGTTATCTTCTGACAATACCACAATATGCCTGTTGAGAATGATCAGATCAAGTATTTACCAGTTATGGAGAGCAAGGAGATGCATTTTTTGTTACCGCAATCTGCAAGTATGCTGTTATTATTATAGAGGGTCACACTTAATGCATCCCGGAGTTCATATGGCATATCCTTTTCCAGACTCTGATTAGCACATCGTTGAATGCCTACATAATATGTTTACTGAGAACTTTGTACATCTCCGCTAGGATACAATCCGTTCCAGGTGCACCGCCACAACAGTTAATTTGTTTAATTGCCGTTTTCAAGTTCTCTATCATCAGCGTAACATCCAGTTAGTAGACCTTTGGGTATATGGTCAAGAACAGATCGGCTGACCGACGAGAGCAGGTTAAAGAGTTGACAAAAATGTTATTTCCATATGTCCTTAATGCCAGCCTTGTCCTTATTTAGTGGAATGCCATCTGCAGCAAGCAAAAGGGTAGAGACATACTCTTAAGGGCCGACGATTGATATCATGGCATTGTAGAACTCTATGCAGTTGCTAGAATCTGCCTACTGTTGCGTTTCATCAACTTTCCATTAGCTGAATTGGTCATGGATGTGGCAGATTTTTCTCTCAGCCTCAGCTTTGTAGGATTTGAAGAGATCTATTAATGCTTTGTTTTTTTGTTCTTCTTCTGGAGAGTAGATGTTCAATGGCACCGTTGTTCTGGTAGAGCCAGTATTTATGATTTCCCTTTGTTATGGCCTAGAGTTGCCATAGCTGTTTCTCTTATCGGGTCTCTTAGCTTGTTCCATTTCACAGAGGCATTTCCGCGAATAGGACCGTTAGTGAACAGCTTGTCATCTGTTGCTCTTCTGGGCGGAAGGCTGCTGAAGGTTGACAATGTACTACTACTACTTCTAATAATAATAATAATAATAATAATAATAATAATAATAATAATGATAATAATAATAATAATAATAATAATAATAATATTATTATTATTATTATTATTATTATTATTATTATTTTTATTATTGCAGTTGTTATAGTCTTTTTTCATATTAATGGTGTCAAATGTGTGTTGATAGATGAGGTAATTGTATAGCAATACTGATTTGCTTAAAATTTTATTTAGTGATTAAATCGGGGTAGAAAACCGTGCATTGCCTTTGTCGGTAAACAAGGATACGTTCGACGACTTTCACCCTACAACGATTCAATTCGTGTACTGTTGTCCGATAATGAGCCTCGCTGCATACACATATTTATGGAGGAGAGACAGAACGTATGTATTATATTAAATCATTCAACGCCAGATATATATATATATATATATATATATATATATATATATATATATATATATATATATATATATATATATATATATATATATATATATATATATATATATATATATATATATATATATATATATATATATCAATATCTAGCGGTATTAATAGCATTTAAGTAACAATTCTCAGCTAGGAATACTATTTTCTTGTGAGAAATATCAGTATTTTTCTTCCCTTTCAAATTTACAACATACGATGTGGGTTTTTTTTTCTGAACAGACGAAGTGATGATTTTCAAATTTGTATATTTTGTCAAATACACTTCAGTTGGTGTCTTGTGTTATCCCCAATTTTCCGAAAATTGGCCATTTCTACACATTATATTTCCATCAGAACATTTTATGTTATGGATTTTTATAGAAGAAACACGATATGTTCTGAGTACCGTTTTGTTTCGCGGAATTGTGCTGTTTATATAGACAGGTTTTATTGTTGCTTAGGGCAGTTTACTTTTACTTATTTCAAAATACGGAACGATGAGCTCGGAAGCTGCCCGTTGTGTAAAACTCGCTTAAATTAAGTTCACTGGACATAAATTGTTTCAGGGTACCTTTTTTTAAAATGAACATATACGTTGAATTCGAATTTATATTGTATGCATTAAATTACAAGCTCAAGTTCTTTTATTACTGTGAGGTTATTCATGTCGTACAGAGAGATTCATATATGAGCTTGGATATTATAATAATAATTCCAAAAAGCAATTCTGTAGAATTATTTTAATGTTCATGAGCTTATATGGGTAATGTATGCTACTGTACTCTTTCTTAACGCGTCTCGTCTACTCTCCAGCTCAGTCGTTGTACGTTTAGCTGCACACGGAAAGTCTTAGAACTAAATGGAGTTCGTGTAACCCATATGCTGCGGTCTATGGTGACATTGTGTCGGAGGATGGTATCGGTTTACTGTCAGCGTGGGAACAAACGATTAGGACGAGCGGGTCTGAGAGACAAAGGTTTGTTGAGCAAATCCGTCAGCAGACTCGAAGGAGCAGGACTTCGAAAATAATTTGTTGACGATTCAGCGACAGCTGATGAACCAGACAAATCTATTAATCGTCGACTGGGCGCCACGAGAAAGACAACATTCCGATGACGATTGTTTTTTCTTTAAATCTATATAATTAAATTTCACTAAATGTGTTAAAGTTTATTATTTTGGTTAAAATGAATCACACATGCGTCGTTCTTATCGATGACGTATTCTTTGTTCATATTGCATATAAGTAATATACATTGATCATGTCTGGTTATGTATCCATGTATGTCTAATATATCCATACACCGATTCATATTTGCTTATTCAGTTAAGTTCCTTGCTCTGATTAGTTCTATTTAGGAGCAATATAATTTCCTCATAGCCGTTGTTTAATTCTGTTCTGTGCGCACCATTCTGCTCAATTCATGGTTGAATTGTATGCGCATATGCAATGATTTCGGAATTGTAATATAAATATACTTACCGTTCACAAAAATTCCGTTTGTGTCTTTCTAAATCCAAACAGATATCAACTGCATTCAGTTACACTGTTTGTGATAATAGATTCAGACGGTGTGATCGTGTATTTGAATATATCCTCTTCACATGATCCTATCGTTAAAAGAAACAAAAGCGACTCCTTTCCAATTGACATCGAGAAGATGTAAAGCTATTATGTTTGACTTTGTTTGCACGATTGTTTTCAACCCGTAGCGCAGCTAAGTTTGTTGAAACTGACGAACAGGATTTTTTCCGCAAATAATCATTCAAACTCAGTGTTACATTTTTCTGTTACAAATTTACGTGCCATCATGATATATATTAAATTAACCTTTGCTGGGAATTCAAAGAGGAAAGACGTGACTATAACGAAACAACTTACAAATGGGCCCTATTTATCATTTGCTCAGTAAAGTGATACTACAAAGTATTTTGATGGTCGGTTTAAACTTCATGTTTTGCATTGTATAAAACCAACTTCAATTACAGACTGGTGCACGAGAGAAATAATTAAGTCTCACCTAAGCAAATCAAACATGTGCATAATTTTGTAATTTATTTTATTAACAACGTCCTTGTTTAGCTGTGCCATATAATACCAAATCAATCCAAGTTACTTGGTAAATTATCGTCTTTGTTCATTGTGAATTTCATTTGAACCTCACTCAAAAGCGTCTTCCTTATTGTGAACGAAAATTTTGATTCCACTGAAACATTGCATATCTAGCTAGAAAAGTCAATCAACAGAGATTAATAAATCGTTAAATCTTTATTGGAAACAACGAATTAATTTTATAAAAACAACAATTAATATACAATGTAGAGTTTCGTTGTGTTGAATCATAACTTCTTTAAGCTTCCATTGCTATCGCTAGAATGGTTAATAAAATATTTGTATATTCCAAATTCTTTCCACAACAATATTTCTTCATTTTGTGACCTTACACTTTGATTAGCACCATGTACCTATCTACATACACAAACACATACACACACTCATACATACACAAATGCATTCATGTATAAATCCCTCCCTCCCTAGATACACACATACATATATCCATAGATACATAGATAAATCCATCCGTCCGTACATGCATGCATACATGCATACATGCATAGATGCATACATACATACATACATACATACATACATACATACATACATACATACATACATACATACATACATACATACGGACATAAGGTCAGTTAGCTTTACGTATGTGAATTTTCGTATATAATGTTTCTTTAATGAAGATTTATTCCTTATATATTTCCTTAATACAATGATTTCAACTCCGTGTAGCCATACTATCAGAATTTTGTCAAGAAAGCCAGCGTTTGTCAAGAAAGCCAGCGTCTTGTTTCATCACATTTCTATTGTGCAAACGTGACATTTGAAAATTATACAAGATCCGTGACGAGTAGTTTTTAAAAAAATAATTTGAAAGTAACGGTAAAAAAGGAACAAAACAAAAACATGTTTTTCGTTATTAAAATTTGTTTTCAAAGCAAGCAAAACAACTAAAATCATTAATTAACATCATATTCATATTTTTTATATGATCATTGATTTTGTTTCTTCATTTAAAAGACATATGGCTTCGAGTCAGTATATATGACCTCAACATATTTACTTTTGCGCATGTCAACAATATTGTTAAAGCAAATTTACAAGTTTAACTTTATAGTCTGGTCGCATTTTGTCATATTAAAAACATTTATCGACGCGAAATAAAATCACGATGCAGACAAGTCTGATCATTTTCTCATTCAAGCTTTAATTGACACTTTATTCAAAATGACCCGTTTTTATTATAAGTTGTTGTTGTAAATACACAAGAATTCTGCCCAAGGCAGTGCCCATCAGATTGCGTGATGTCTCTTTCACTGAGGGCAACCTTTAGTGGTTATTGATTATAAAACGATATTATTTGACTGCAGTTGTATACCATATGCATGCTTTACATTTATACCCATGCATTGCGCACACCGGATGGCATTAACTTGATATCAAGATGTTTTAATATTGTTTGCAGTTTTATAAAGGGGAAAAAAGACTTCAGCATGTACTAAACACGAAATGTGTGATCCAGTGCATTGTGTGGCGATGAAAGATTGAGCAGAATAGAGAAAGGTTTTTTTTTATTGAGTTGATGGCGTTTGGCTTAGAAGTTTGTTCAACTTTTTTGGGAACATTTTATAAGTACGAGATTAATTTATGAATGAACAAATATGTATGACAGTGAGAGAAAACGTCAGTCCAGTGTGACTGATGATAACCCATTGACATACAAAGCACAGACCGACGTTAAATCTCTTGTACCTGTTATGCTTCTTTCCAGCACTTAACTTTCGCCTCTACCATTTCGTTCGCGTCGTTTCATTTAAGCCGTTGAAGCAAGAGTATATGTTATTCTGTGTATTATCTAATCGTGATCGTTCCTATTTGCATGTCTACATGATCGATAGAACACTCTTTTTTAGATTAAATATCAGGATATTTTTAAGGAGACATGTGGTCTCGGTTTTGACCTTTGCGGAAGGAGATCGACTAAGCTGTATTCTAAATTCAGATTCAATCGGTGTGACATAACCGTAAGTTTAGATATTATTTAGAAATATAAAACCTCCACGTCTGCACAGGATAAATGTTTTCGTAGCACGGCAGATGAAATGGAGTATGAACATATGCTAGCTAAGCTGAAGAAACATGTAAGTAAATTAGCAGCTCTCAACGCCTTTAATTAGAAAGGATTTTAAGCTGTGAGCATTGTACATTATATGAGGTACTTTAGCATTGTGGGCCACAATTGTAATGACTCTACACTCTCGAACACAGTATTAAAAAGAAGCGATACTCAAACTATTTAGTAAACGTCAACAAATAATTTATTTCTCTACCATGCAAACGCCTTTGCGAATTAAATTTCAAAACATTATATTACTTCTAACACAAGTCCCAATCAATAAAGTTTTAAATTATCTTTGGAGGCATTACAAATTATTTCCAAAGCTGAAGGTAAATGATTTCTGCCTAAGTGTTAGCCAAAAAACGACTACTGTTCAAGTAAAGAAGATTTAAATGGCGAAAATAAAAATACAAGAATAACCAGGATAAAGACCATAAAGGTCATTTATAGAAAAATCGTCGTTTTAATTGGATGGTCTGTTACTAAAATTATAATATAAAATGCAGTAAATATCAGGTTGACCCAGAATTGTGTTGGGACTTTCCAATGATCAAGACTTAGATTGTGATAAACATGTTGATTACAAAAGACAAATCAAGGATTCAGGTTTATGATGTTAGACCAACATACAATCAGGCTTTTTTTCTGATTCTGAGGCGTAACAAACATCAATCAGAATCGTACTAGCACAGAAGTGCATAGTATATACATACATCAAGAACTGTCATTTATTAGACTAACAAAGACGTCTACTACTCTTCAAATGAAACAAAGTTAGACTTTTTGGAGTATTATTTATCCTTTTGAAAAAAAACATAGACCAGTCTTATTTGGAGGTATTATTTTATAAATTGACAATGAATAGACACATCCCAACTAATGGCACAAAGCTTCCATAGTGCAAGTGCAACATTGTCATAGGGGTGATATCCGTATAATAAGTTCAATAGTTTTCATAGAGGTGATATCCATATAACAAGTTCATTAGTTTTCATTGAGGTGATATCCATAGAACAAGTTCAGTAGTTGTCACAACTGATATCCATATTACAAGTTCGATAGTTTTCATAAGGGTGATATCCATATAACAAGTTCAATAGTTTTCATAAGGGTGATATCCATATAACAAGTTCAATAGTTTTCATAAGGGTGATATCCATATAACAAGTTCAATAGTTGTCACAGAGCTGATATCCATATTACAAGTTCGATAGTTTTCATAGGGGTGATATCCATATAACAAGTTCAATAGTTTCATATAAGTGATATGCATATACCCTTCCATCAGTAGTGAAAAACATTTGCCCAAATACAGGTAAATAGTCTGAGTCAGATGACTTTGCAAATGCAAAGGAAGATCATCAAAGTGATAATTAATAACTTAATGATAAAGGATATATATATATATATATATATATATATATATATATATATATATATATATATATATGACAATGGTCATCTTGTGAGATCTGCTCATACGATTTATTAGTTGAATGTTTAAAGATGACACGTGACAATTGTCAAAATACCTCACACAACTTTGGTCGTGAAATATAGTCTTTTATATTGGTCAAAATGGTTGCGACAGTAATGTCACATTTGAAATAGTTTATGACTATACAATTGTTTGAAATACTTAATTTACATAGATAATAAAAAAAAGCAAAAGACAAATAACAAATCAACTAACGTTGGAACAAGCAAACTAGCACACTAACCTAAGAAAGAAACCACTTGACCAACACTTCTAACCAAACGATTTTGTTATATCACAAAACCAATATCATCGGTCAAAGATGATAATTATTATTTGGCTTACCAACACATAATGGGCGATACCGGTTGAGGCTACTTCATATACTCAAGAATTGAAGTATTTGATTCCCAACGGAAAACTACCGATAATTGTTCCTCTTCCAGTAGTTGCAGCACATTTTACAGTGCTAGCCTTAGACAGAAGAGCTGTTGATGCTGTCATAGATATAACAGTGATTATAACAGCTGTGGTACACCCCTCTGTTTAAATAAGTTTGTCTGTTTCTGAGAAGAAACTTACTTCTTATCATTGTTTTCATTATATAATTATATCCTGTGTGTATATCCATATATTTTTAATTGCGGCAAAATAAACACGAAGAGAACAAAGAATATTATATGGTATGCCTATATGTTATTATTAAAATATACTTTAAGATAGTTTATACTATTGTAAAGCTTATAATTGTTGAGGACATGAATATTAGGACCACATATATGCGTAAGTTTTCAAAAACGAATTTATAAATAAGATATATGTGTCCCTCGTAATGTAAATAACTACGTTACCCGTGAGGGAATGAAGTGGACAACCAATGGATAAAGTAACATTCTAAGTGTTTAACATAATGAGTAACTTTTTGCCAAATAGATTATAACCAGATATCAAATAGAATGTTACCAATGTTCAAGTCATTATATGATGCCGATTGGGTTACATGGACATCAACTGCGAAAAGAATTATCTTTAGCGATAGTTTTAGTTTTGTATGGATCTCGCAGAATATGAGACATGTTAGCGTATTTGTAACATCATTTACTAACAGTGAATGATTGGTATGATAATGAAACGTGTTTTCAAAATGTGAAAATTATAAAAGTATTAAACAGATTCAGTTTTTTCTCACAATTTTATAGCGACTTGTATATATCATGTTATACAAAGTAACTAATCGCTTTCATATGATTGTTCTTATCAATGTTGCATTATCAAGATCTTAAATAAAATTATTTAATAAATATTTGCAAACTAAGCCATATCTAGAAGCATTTTACGGGTTATATTTACAACAAATCCTTTTGTTACTTCCAGATGGCATTAATTATTTACCATTAACGTAAAAAATAAAATAAAGAATTTTGAATTTTGCATATAAAAGGAATATTTGTTTCGGCTACATAGTTTTTCACCGCGCGGTTAAGAACTGAACTTTCAAACATACAGAAGCAGGCCGACCAGAAATCGATATACACCGTTTTTTTCCCCCGCCGTCATTGGTTAGTTTTCAAGAAGTATCTGCAAATCACATGAAACAAAGAACTATTAGGAATAGGTCAGGTAGAAAGTTTATTTTCCAGTTGATGATGGTATAACCTATTATTAGAAAAACCGTTTTCTTTTTCGTCGTATTAAAGCAATACTGACACGCTTTATGTTATCTACTGATACATTAGTAACTACTGACATATGGCCAGTAGGTATGCTACACTGTGTAAACGACACACGCTAGAGAACATTACAGAGGCAGAGTATCGTCCCTTTGTGGCTAGGACCGGTGTAATCTGACTTTTTCTCTGAATCCGGAAATACGCGTTTCCTGTACATAAGGCTATCATGCCCATGAATTAAATTAGAAAGAGTAATGTGTTAGTATGAAGTAAAGGGATCTGTGAAGCTAAATAATAATTGTGTTGTCTCAGCTAGCTGTGTAATATTCCAATGTATGATCCAAAAAATGCAACATATACAATAGCTATTGTTACCGATGTTTGCACGTTTTTTTTTTATAACATCCAACCAAATTGTCATTGGTGAATCATGCATAATGTTTAAACATCATTAGATTCTCAGCTCTCATACAACAATAATATTTCTTACTTTATCTACACATGCGCATCTGCGGTACTAAAATATACAATTTCTTTCTGAAATTAATTTGCATTAATTGCTTTAATATGTTAAAGTTTGTCACGTAATCTTTGTTAGTGATATTCCTTGCATTTTGCAGCTGTTTGTACGCAAATCAAGTACGTATCGAGTGCAATAGCTTTAAATTATTCCAGTGTGGATTAGGTAATGACTTTTCGTCGAATCAATTGCTACCTCAGAACTGGAGTATGCTATTTTTAGCATTTATTGCTAAATCGGACTAGATATACTACTTAAGCAAATAATCGCACAAAAAATTATATTCCCACTTGAAGTTACATTCACAGCTCATCCTCAAGAAATATTTCCACCGCAATATGGAAAAAGTATTTCCAAATGATTTTTTGATACTAAAGCTGGAATTTTCGACCTATTGTTCAAAGACCTTGCATAAATAATCTCAGGCGACACCATGCGTAACATATTGATGTAAGGTAAAACCAAAACATCATATCATGTTTCAATTATAACAAAAACATATTTCATTTAATGCATGTAATACATAAACATAAAAAGAATGACTCTTGTATGCAGAATAACAAGATTTCATCCTTTGCATAAAGTTCAAGAGACTTTTGTCTATGTCTAAATGAGTTAGATGTTTTCAAATAAGTAAATGTTGTCACAGGTCTTTTTATTTATGTTAAAGATTTGCAGTTTTCAAAATGTGTTTTATATAATATTTTTGTTTTAAAATAGTTTTGGCCAAGGAATAAAACTTGTTCAAAATTTCATTATGGGTTCACCTAATCGTATGTAAATCAAATTTAAATGTTGCTATCATTTTAGGTTTCCGTAGATTGGAAAAAAGTTGATATTCCGAAAAGAGTATCCAATTGTTATGAAAATGTTATATTTTTGTTCTGAAAGCCAAGAATATGGATAATGAGAACACTGTATAAATTTAAACTCATGACAACATTTCTCGGGAATGTCTGTGAAGTTCTTACTAACGGAAACTACCGACATACGGTGAAAATGTTTCATAAGTCATTAAATGGTGCATGCGTTGGTCTGCATAGCTGTTCAATTATTCGGAAAGGATTATAAACAATGAAAGTTAGTGTAATGTGCCATTTTATATATCCTGATATCTGATTTCAAATAGTTTTACTATTGCCCTGATATCTGATTTCAAATAGTTTAACTACTGCCCTGATATCTATTTTCAAATAGTTTTAGTATTGCCCTGATATTTGATTTCAAATAGTTTTACTACTGGCAGTTGACCATATTTAAAATAGAATCCAAATATATTTGAAAATTCTACCATCTTCTGTAGTACGAAGAGTATTCGAACGTTTTAACGTGTAATTGAGTCTTATAATAGCTTTACATATGTATTGGTATGCTATAAATTTTGATACTCATTTTGGTCTACATATTTCAAAACGTGAATACACTTCTGTTCGTTTTGTACAGCGGACATTCAAAATTTAAACAAGAACGATTTCCGATGTTCGTTCCTTACAGAAGTATTAACATACATGTTCATTGTCGAATTGATTCTTTTCTCATTTTCCAAACACGTTGGCTCTACATATACATCTGCCTACTTAAATGTACGTCCTATTACTGTTTAATGGTAAGCATAAAGCCAGCCTGTTATTACAAAGTTTCAGGTATGTCCTGTGATGCATTAATAAATGTAACAAAGGCTAAATTAGAATCATAACTGATCTTGATGTGTATTTATTTAAAGGAAGAGTTCTTAGAAGCGATGTATCAATAATTTTGAAACTTTATGCTGACGCTTTAAGTAGTATTAGAGCATAAGGTAAAAAAAAAACCTAATACATGGATCGTGCACTTGGTTTGCAGTAATTTATGCGCACCTCTATGTGTCACTCGTTATCATTGTTTGAAATTAAATGGATTTTTCAGACAAATTACATGAAAATATTCCTAAGAATTGGCAATTAGTACCAGACACATAATATATTAAAGAAAAATGGTTAAGTGAGTGGCATATCACATTCATATTCTCATTATAAATTTTAAAAAAAATTAATAAATAAGGAAAACACATATTGCGAGACTCAAATACACGATTATATAATTTAAAAACCATCAAGCTATAAGAAATTTAAAATGTAGTACTTCAGCAAATTTGTTATAGATACATGTTTTTATAAAAACCGTTCTGATTTGATTCATGCTATTGTAACGTTGTTATGGTCAGATTGAATATATTATTGTATTTGCATAAACGTGATTTTTTCTCAAAATATCTTGTTTTCACGTTTAGAGAAAATAATAAGAGAGAACAACATTATACAATTCGTTTTATTGAGTTGCGAGCTTCCAAAGCTTGTTTTAAAAGGTGCCAACAAAAGAATCCCATTTGCATTTCGAAATACATACCATATAATCATAAGAAAGTAATACGTCATTCATAAACATTCAAGTAACCACGTTGTGTCATCGATGTATTCTTCTTATCTCGTAAGTGACATATAAGATTAAGCGGACGGTAGTACGAGAATGGCGTCCTAGTGGTTGATCTTGCCTCCGAGTTTATTAGACAGCTCATCCGCTGCTCTCGCTCAGTCGTATCCCTCTCATAATCGGGCTTAGTAAACACACCTTTCAATAGCAAATTGTACATCAATTTAACTTGACAATGCTCGTATAAAATAGTTGACGATCGAGTTAATTAGATTCAGATTGTACTGTTTTGTAGCCTATTGTATAAACAGAAGGAGACACTTTTGGCTTGGAGCATCTCAGCTGGAAAGGTGTCAGTGGAGAGACAGGAAACTAATCTAGCTCAAAAGAATTCTGCTTAGCTGACCTAAGGTCACAGTCCCTTGGGTTGAAGATATTGAGTCTTGCTCATAAGACTGGAAATGTTTTTCTTCCATCTTTAGTTCTCCAGAAATTGCAATTTTTCAGCTTTTCGAGTGAGATTTTTTATAAGGACAACGTCAATCAAAAGCATACCACACTGAATGAAGACTGATGGCTGCACTGCTTGCATATTTAGTTTGGCAGACGTGACTTTCGTTCTTACGGGTTTCCCGTGGTTAGCCGGCGACAACCGTCTGAAGGTACTTACTGTTTAAAATGTCTAAACGCAGGAAACAAGGAAACCTATTCTAAAATATATGGATACTAACTTTATAAGAAAATGTTTTTACTCAACTGATATACGCGGTGAAAACAATTTTATGTAAATACTAGCCTGATACACAAATAATATTTCATATGTTTATTTTAATAATTGTATCACCTGTATATTAGCGACTCATCCATGTTGTGTTATTCATCCACAGTTTTGCAACGCCTTAGGACGATTCAAAATTTAACATAGAACACATGATATTTCAGAAGGGAAGTCAGAATAAATCTAATACAGATTATAAAATAAAGATAATACACACCCTCTTAACGTTCTACACAGACACAGACACACACATGCACACACACACACACACACACACACACACACTAATACACACAGCATTATCTGTATGCGCCTTCAACACTGACACCTTGGTCACGGGGACACGCACATAGGGGCAAGTTACCAACGCCCCATGTATGCTTGCATGATTTTTGAAATTGCAGAAAAAGATATATTCTCACTTCTCGTGCAGTGAATCAATGTTAATTCGCGGCTATTGCTCAGTGAACTTTAGTTTCCTAAACCTTTGGCAAATAACTGTATATATATATATATATATATATATATATATATATATATATATATATATATATATATATATATATATATATATATATATATATATATATATATATATATATATATATAGATATGTGTGTGTGTGTGTGTATTTATATGTATCTATATTTATATATGTATCATCCTACTAGAATATGAACAATGTGTATCATATTTCTAGAATATAAAGTGTGTGCATGCTCCTGCTAGACTATAAACAGTTTATACAATTCTACTAGAATATAAGCATTGTGTATAATTCTACTAGAATATAAAGTGTGTATCATCATACTAGAATATAAACAGTGTTGTATCATCATACTAGAATATAAACAGTGTTGTATCATCCTAATAGAATATAAACAGTGTGCATCATCCTACTAAAATTTAAACAGTGTGTATCATCTTACTAGAATATAAAAAGTGTGTATCATCCTATCATACTAGAATATAAACAGTGTGTATCATCCTATCATACTAGAATATAAACAGTGTGTATCATCCTATCATACTAGAATATAAACAGTGTGTATCATCCTATCATACTAGAATATAAACAGTGTGTATCATCCTATCATACTAGAATATAAACAGTGTATATCATCTTACTAGAATATAAAAAATGTGTATCATCCTATCATACTAGAATATAAACAGTGTGTATCATTCTACTAGAATATAAAAAGTGTGTATCATCCTATCATACTAGAATATAAACAGTGTGTATCATCCTTCTAGACTAGAAATAGTGTGCATCCTCATATCGAGATTAGAATCAGCGTGTTTTATCCTACTCGGAATCGAATAAGTGTGTATCATGCGACAAGAAATCGAATAAGTGTATATCATTCGACTAAGAATCGAATTAGTGTATATCATCCGACTAGGAATCGAATAAAAGTGTATCATGTGACAAGAAATCGAATAAGTGTATATCATTCGACTAGGAATCGAATTAGTGTATATAATCCGACTAGGAATTGAATAAGTGTGTATCGTCCTACTAATAATCGAATAAGTGTGTATGATCCTCCTGATAGTAAAAACTATATGCGTCATTTTAGAGTCGTATGTCTTGTCTGATAAATTCCTTTGTGTCTGTGAATATTTCTATGATTCTTTTTGTTTCAAACCAAACGCTTACGTGCTCGGTTTAGTGATGTTTACAAAATAAATCTAACGTTGTAGATGAAACATGTTTGTTGCAAACGGAGGTGTGAACTTTTTTCATACTATATACAAAGCTTCAATAGAATGTAAGAGACACTTTTTAATTTTCGAATTTTATTCTGTCAATCAGTTGAAAGTAAATAATTCGCTTTTTTCTGAAAAGATTCATGTTCTTTTATATGCTAAAGATATTCCTATGACACTACGGTTATTGGATGAATAACAAATGTGATTATTTCCTTTTAATATCCAGCTGTGTTCTTCCACTGAAACTCATATCGTGTTTATTGAAGACGGCATTGGAGTCAAACAACGTCTAAATGGACACAGTTCGCGTGTAATCTAATTACTCTTTGTACCTACATAATTTGTTTTTTTTTATAAGGACATGTGATCTGTTTTCTATCTGCTGAAAACTACAGATCTCTTGTCTTGTTTGGTTCTGATGTTGACAAGTGAAGTAATTAACTTCTGTTATCGAAGGTGTCTCGTGGGATATACGACATAAAAATACTAGAATAAGTTATTGATGTTTCGGGATCGGTAATGACTTGGTTAAACATTAAACCACCGTAATCTATTTAATTTCATCCATGAAAACTCTCGAGTGAGAAAAACAATTATTTTGACTTTTATTTTTGCCCGTCTCTTTTCCACTGGCAACAAAATTTCGTATTTTATTTCCTCTGTAAATCACGAATATAGTTCTAAATGTAATGAACTATCGAGATTCTTAATTAAAACATGGTGGTAACGTTGAATAAAATTTCTGGTCTCACAAAGAACGTGTAAATTCCATGGATCATAAATGCAGTTCTATTGCTCTCGGCTCTTATTTCTTTTTTTTAAAATATATCAAATGAACAATAAAACCTCGGGTGTACTGTAACCGTCTTCTTGCTGTATTGACAGTCTTTACTTACATCCACTGTAAACATCGAGTGATACAGCTTTTATCAGGATTCATAAGTCCAGACATATTGTTGAATCACATAAACGAAATTCCCCTATGCACCTCTTTTTTTTTTTTTTATAAATTTTCGCCAGTATCTTGCTACGATGGAAAGAAAGATATATATATATATATATATATATATATATATATATAGAGAGAGAGAGAGAGAGAGAGAGAGAGAGAGAGAGAGAGAGAGAGAGAGAGAGAGAGAGAGAGAGAGCGTAGATTATTTAGATATTTAATTTTTGTTAAAATCAATTTTTAAAAAAAATATTATAATATGTTTAAGAATCAACAACGACAACAAAACAGTACATTCACCCGTACTTGTAGCATATAGCCATAAATCTTACCGTATAATGTCGAGTTCGTAACTTTGTATCAACGATTATACATATGTTGTAGATCGCAAGGTAAGTACACATTCCGTTACGTCAGGCCATATTCTTTTAGGTTATTTGATGTAAGTTCAATTTCAAGGTTTTAGTTGAACCCACATTATTTTTGTCTCTCACTAACGATTTCTGAAGATATTTTTGCCTTTTGTATTAGAGCTGAGTAGGAAACGGAAAGAATAAATGATTGCGATGAATTTGCTTACCATACTAAATTCATTTGGAAAACATGGATTAATAATACCTTTTATCGTTAGGAATATTTACCATTATATTTTTAAATATATATATATATATACTTTCATGAAAAAGCATTTTACTTTTTTTTATTCCTGATGTATGTTGCTTAAATCATCATGAAGAGTAAATGGCAAACCGACTTGGTGCCATACTGGTATTTCAATTATACCACGCACACGGCACAGATCCAAATCAATTCTTCTCACCCGCTTGCTTTTTTGCACTTTCTTTTTACAGCAGATTCAAACGTAGCTTTTTAATAACGCTTTCAATCGCATACACGCACGTGATTCCCGAGGGTTAATAAACTGCAATTGTAGTTTTACTTACCCCAGTGACACATGTTAATTTTTCAGAACCGAGTGAAAACACACGTTTTATTCGCAGTCGGTACTGTTGCAATCCAGCCCATCTAGACCGGTGGAGTAACAATAATTTAATTGCCGGATCTCTTGTACTTTGCAAAGGTTGACATTTAGACAGATACGGTGGATTTGGATACAAACATGCAATTTCAACTGCAGGACGTGTTTCTTCAAGTGTATATAAATGATATCTCCGAGAGTGATTGTTGATGTCACCGACATTTGTACAGCCACAAACCAACTGCTTGATTCAGCTCGAAGAGGGTATGATAATATCCCGCTGATTTTAATTGACTCAGTGAAACGCTGATCCATCATTCATGCACAGCAAAATAAACAGTGGGCTTTGTTAAAGATCACTTGGTGTTTGAAATATAAAACCTAGGGTATCAAGTCAAATGCTATTACTTGCAAGGAAACAGCAAAACTTTGAAACAATTGTTTGAAAGACACCAAAGGTTTAGAAACGAAACCAAGTAGAAATGCTTCTTTGCTGTTTCGAAATTTCAGATTTAATTTAAACATCAATATACTTTCGTCATTGTCTTACACGATAAGAAGCACACATACACACATTGTATATATATTGTTACGTGCTTAGGCTCGAATAAGCAGCAACACAGAAAGAGTGAAAACTAACAAGCTTGTATAACTTGAACAATGAATTTATTAAGTACAATTATTTTCTAAAATAAATAAACTTACGGTTTTGGAGAATCAAATCCAACATTAATCCAATATAGAATTCACAATAATAATCCACTAATGGAATTGCAAGAGTTCTGATAAATAAATGTTCTAATAGTTCCAGGTTCGAATCTTGACGATGTAATCCAAAATGGCTGACAATTTCACGTGATGCAGTTCTTGTTTTATTATCATCCAAATGAATTATGAGCACGTTTTCTCCTCCAAATAAATAAATAAATCCTCTTTTTTCAATGAATTGACACAATGTCCAGAACAAGATAATTAAAATTATAACTCAAACATAAATACACAACTACTAACTTTAAAGCCTAGATTCTACTGAACTGTTCTATCCCAAACAACAGTCTATATAACTGTTTTTCTTAAGTAAACAAGAAATCACGTGATTTTCTAGAAATTGATAGAAGTTCATGGAAGGTCACAGAAAGAGACTGCCTTCACTAAATCACATACTTTAGATATTTCCTACACCCAAGAACTAAAAATAAAAAAAGTTGTCCTTGAAATTAACCAATAGTTTTAGAAGCTTGTTGACAATGTCTAAAGCAGGGTCAGGAATTAGTTCAACAAGCCAAGGTCAAAAACTTGTTTACAGTTAAAGGATGGTCAGCCTGAACTTTCTAGAAAAAAAATCTCCCAATTAATGAATATTAAACCCTAAATGACAAATTTGGATTTAACAATTAAAAAAATAATAATTTAAATCCAATAGACGTAACACCATCACCTATAAAATAAAAAGAAAGGTTTATATGATCAAACTTTCTTTTTATCACAAAACAATTTACATCTGAGGTTAAAAGAACTAGTATAAATTACACAATATAATGAATTGTTATACACAAGAAAAAACGTCTGCAATTATATTATCTAGAAATAGCCTGAACCTTAGCATCTATTAGTTTAACCTGTCCATGTCCCACAAAATATCCTAATAAAGCCACTCTACCAGGTAAGAACTCACTTTTAAATAAATTAACAGTCAGACACGCATTAATGAGTCTGTCGAAGAATTTTCTAATTGTTGCTAGATGTTCTCTCCAGGTGTCGTTGTAGATGATGACGTCACAATTTTCTAGACCAGTGATGATCATTTTTATGAGACGTTGAAATGGACTTTCTTTATATTGGTAGAGTCCATTTGGAGTCACAAATACAAGATTTCCTTTGCTCTTTCCGTAGTGGAATCTGCCAAAATCCTTTCAGAAGGTCAAAATTTGGTGACATACATGGCATTCCCAATTTTATCAATACAATTGTCAATTCTTGATAATGGGAATGAATCTCTTTTTTATCATTCTGTTCACCTTCCTATACTCAGTGCACATACGGAAAGTTGTATCTGGTTTTGGAACAAGTATGTATGGTGAACTCCAATCACTTTTACTGGGCTTGATAAAATCATTCTCCAGCAAATATTGAATTTCCTTTTTCAAATATTCCTGTTTGAGTGGACTCATCCTGCATGGAATGTTTGGAATTTTCAATTTCAACGTCATGAAAATTGTTTGTCCTTGTAAGAATATCTGGACATAAATGCTCATATAATAATAATAACTTTCAGTTCATTTCTTTCTTGCACTTGCAAATGTGAACGTTTCTGGTCTAGATTTTTCATAATTTCTGAATTCCAACAATTTGTCGCTCCAATGTCAGTAAAATCCGATGATATTCCTTCACTATGTGGGACAGGTACCACTAAATTAATTACATATTTAACATGGCTATCTCTTTCAATATACTGGTACTCCTATAATTAATTTAGATCCCAGAAGCACTAATACCATAATTTAACTAATTTCATTTTCTTCTTAACTTTGTAAGGGCCGTAATATCTAATTTGAAGAAAAGTAAGAAGAATGAACAAGAGTAACACAACTCCATTGTCAGATTCAAAAGTTCTCTCCCTTGCAGTTCTTTCAAACCATAGTTTCATTTTTAACTTGAATTGCTGAATTGGGCATTCATTCATAACTTGCTGGAAAATTCCAGACATGAAGTTTGAACCTTGATCAAACTGAATAGATTTGGGAAGGCCATACTGAGTAAAAAACTTTATCAAAGCTTTTACTGTAGTTTTAAATTTTATATTCCTCAACGGAATAGCCTCTGGAAACCTTGCTGACGCGTACATAATGGTCAACAGGTATTGGTTACCTGACTTGGTCTTAAGTAAGGGATCTACACAATCTGCCATAATTCTACCAAATGATTCGTCAAAGGCAGGAATAGGTTGCAGATGAGCCTTAGGTATCTTCTGATTGGTTTTTCCTACCATTTGACAAGTATAACAAGATCTACAGTAGTTGGCAACATCACTTTTGATTTTTGGCCAATAGAATTGAGTCAAGATCTTGTGATACGTTTTATTAATCCCTAAATGACCAGCCAAAGGAGTTTCATGGGCCAGATTAAGTATTTCCTGTCTGTAAGGTTCTGGAACTGCTATTTGATAGTTCACTGACCACTCATCACCAACAGGTACCTCAGAACGTATCCATTTTCTCATAAGAATTCCATTTTTAATGACATAACAGACAGGAACTTCAGTGACTTCATTCTTATTTATGACCCATTGAAACAAACAGGAGATCTCAGGATCTTTTTCCTGTTCAACGACAAGTAACTGTCGTTTATCACCCTGATTAAGAGAATGAGTTGTTAAAAGAAGATGACTATGATCAATACCTTTTGATTGATCTAAACCAAGAGTAAAAGTGACCTCATCACAAACCTGACCTATACAAGCGTCAGTTGAAGGAATGCTGTCTTATGTAACATCATTCTCAAGATCATCACCCTGATTAGAATAAAGAGAATGAGTTGTTAAAAGAGAATCACTATGATCAATACCTTCTGATTGATCTAAACCAAGAGTACAAGTGACCTCATCAAAAACCTGGCCTATACAAGCGTCAGTTGAAGGAATGCTGTCTTCTGTAACATAAACCTGATCCATGAATTCGTCAACCGAATGAATACTGTCTTCAACAACATAAACCTGACCTATACATATGTCAGTTAAGGGAATACTGCCCTTTTCAACTTCATTCTCAAGAGCTTTCTTTGCCATAGCTCTGGTAACTGTACAAGCTTGACATATATCAGGGATTTCTTTTTCAATTGGATCAACTTTCTGATCCAAATTAGGCTTGTCAGTTACAAGTGGATTAACCACAGCCTTGTCATCAGCTAAGTCGTTGCCTAGCAATAAATCTATTCCCTGAACAGGTAAAACCGAGACTGTTCCGATTGTCACAGGTCCTGATACTAACTCTGATGACAAATTTATACAATGGAGAGGAACATTAACAGCGCCGCAGTCTACTCCCTGAATAAGAACACTTTCCTTAGAAGAAGACTTCTCAGAAAAAGGCAAAGTACCTGATAATAAAAGACTCTGAGAAGCTCCTGTGTCCCTTAAAATTTTAATAGGGGTGGGATTGGCTGAATCACCCAAGAGTGATATAGAACCCTTCGATATGAATGGTTCATAATTCTCCATATCAAAATCAGACTGGGATTTATTAGACCCAACTATTTTGTTGCTTTCAATACATGACTGTGACCTTGACCTCTTGGAAATAAGAGCATTTGGAACAGGCCTGTCTTGATTCTGATGCCTATTTTTCAATTTGTAGCAATCAGAAATAACGTGTCCTTTTTTCTTGCAAAAGTTACACGTCGGAAGAGACAAGGATCTAGAATCAAACTTCTCTGAAGTCTGATTTTTTAAAGTTGTGTTAGTTTGAGTTTTAGAAGGGCTTGAATTAGGCAGAAATACTTTTCTGCCATTAAATTGTTGAGTAGAAGTCTTGTTAACAAAAGGAACTTTATGTGTCAAAGAATATTCGTCAGCAGCTCGAGCAGCATTTTCCAAGGTTTCAATCTGATGCTCATCAAGGTAAGTTTTAACATCATTATGGACACAGTTTTTGAACTCTTCAATTAATATAATTTGCTTGAGATTTTGATAATCTTGTTCGACTTTCTTGGCTAAACACCATCTATCAAACAACTGCTCTTTTTGTCTAGCAAATTCGACAAAAGTTTGTCCAGCTTCTTTTCTGTAATTTCTAAATTTTTGCCTATAAGCTTTAGGAACTAACTCATAACCTCTTAAAATGCATTCTTTAACTACATCATAGTCACTACTTTGATGAACAGACAGTGAAGTGTAAATCTCACTAGCCTTACCAGTAAGTACATATTGTAGTAACTGAGTCCAATTCTCTCTTGGCCACTTTAAATTTTCTGCATTTTTAAAAAAAAAAAAAAAATATTTGTCTACTTCTTTTTTTTTGAAAGGGGGCACTAATCTAATATTCCTTGATAAATCAAAATTTTGATTTGAAGTATGATGGTGATTCTCACTTGCCAGCTCCATTTCTTTCATTCTAATTTCATATTGTAATTGTTTTTCTTTCTCCCTTTCCTGTCTCTCTTTCTCCTCTTTTTCAAATTGTAATTGTCTTTCTTTCTCCCTTTCCTGTCTCTCTCTCTCCTCTTTTTAAAATTGTAATTTTCTTTCTTTCTACTTTTCCTGAAATTCCAACTTCTTCAACTCTAATTCTCTCTCTCTCTTCTTTTTCATATTGTAATTGTCTCTCTTTCTCCTCTCTCTCTCTCTCTCTCTCAATCCGCATCTGCTCTTTTTGTAGTTCAATTTGCTTTTTTTTCTCCCTTTCCTGTATCTCTTTCTCCTTTTCCTGAAATTCCAGTTTTCTTCAACTCTAATTCCATCTTGAATTTTAATTCTAATTCCTTCAGTTTAATGTCAGAGTATGGTGTAGACTTACTGACTGGAATCAAAGCACTTTGTTCCAAAACATCTTGTTCTACCAAATATTGAACCAAAATTTGTTTGATATCTTGTTTCGTTAAAGAAGCCTTCACTTCAGAAAGATCATATGTTTTAGCAAGTTGAATCAACTCATCTTTTTTGATTGCTCCTGGGTAGGATTAGAAAGAAATATTTCTACCTTAGATGTCATTTTGATACAAGCGTGTCAGTCTCACTAATGATTTAAATTTTTCAAAAACTAGGGGATATTCAAATTTAAATTCAAATTTATCTCAAATTTCAATCTCAATCTCAATCCCGAGACGATAGCCACCAATTCTATGTTACGTGCTTAGGCTCGAATAAGCAGCAACACAGAAAGAGTGAAAACTAACAAGCTTGTATAACTTGAACAATGAATTTATTAAGTACAATTATTTTCATAAAATAAATAAACTTACGGTTTTAGAGAATCAAATCCAACACTATTCCAATATAGAATTCACAATAATAATCCACTAATGGAATTGCAAGAGTCCTGATAAATAAATGTTCTAATAGTTCCAGGTTCGAATCTTGACGATGTAATTCAAAATGGCTGACAATATCACGTGATGCAGTTCTTGTTTTATTATCATCCAAATGAATTATGAGCACATGTTTTCTCCTCCAAATAAATAAATAAATCCTCTTTTTTCAATGAATTGACACAATGTCCAGAACAAGATAATTAAAATTATAACTCAAACACAAATACACAACTACTAACTTTAAACCCCAGATTCTACTGAACTGTTCCATCCCAAACAACAGTCTATATAACTGTTTTTCTTAAGTAAACAAGTGATCACGTGATTTTCTAGAAATTGATAGAAGTTCATGAAAGGTCACAGAAAGAGACTGCCTTCACTAAATCACATACTCTAGATATTTCCTACACCCAAGAACTAAAAATAAAATGTTGTCCTTGAAATCAACCAATAGTTTTAGAAGCTTGTTGACAATGTCTAAAGCAGGATCAGGAATTAGTTCAACAAGCCAAGGTCAAAAACTTGTTTACAGTTAAAGGATGGTCAGCCTGAACTTTCTAGAAAAAAATCTCCCAATTAATGAATATTAAACCCTAAATGACAAATTTGGATTTAACAATTAAAAAAATAATAATTTAAATCCAATAGACGTAACAATATATATATATATATATATATATATATATATATATATATATATATATATATATATATAGAGAGAGAGAGAGAGAGAGAGAGAGAGAGAGAGAGAGAGAGAGAGAGAGAGAGAGAGAGAGAGATAAGCCATACCCATTTCGGTCAAACTACGCCACGCATTAGCCACTAAAGCATCCGATGATATATATATATATATATATATATATATATATATATATATATATATATATATATATATATATATATATATATATATATATCTATATATATATAAATATAAATATATATATATTTATATAAGACTGTAAATTACATCTGAAGATAATTATGTTTTGTAAGTAAACATGTTTTTTGGATCTTAGTTCATGACAATGAGTTTCCACGTTGAAATTCCTGGTCCACCGGAAAGCGCTCATTTTCTTAACGAACATGTTCGCAAAACACCTGAATTTATTTACAATTTAGAATATAATTGAAATGTTTTCGCGACCCTCACCTCGTCTTTATGTCGTGTCTTAGATTGTTTTTGACGATTGTTTACGTGATACGTTCTGATAAAGTTTTCTAAAGAGTCATAACAGTAATAAAATTAACATAACTCAATCAATGTAACTAAGGCTAATATTCACTGATATAAGTATTCACATTTGTTTTGGAAAGTTACTATTAAGAATCTTTACATTTTGCGCGAGCTTCAACATTTCAATTGGATATGTCACGTCTCTTTCTGGAATGCATATGAAAGAAAGCAATGGGAAATCATTCGTAATAGTTTGGAAATCATTCGTAATAGTTTGGAAATCATTCGTAATAGTTTGGAAATCATTCGTAATAGTTTGGAAATCATTCGTAATAGTTTGGAAATCATTCGTAATAGTTTGGAAATCATTCGTAATAGTTTGGAGTTTTTTCAACTGAAAAATTAGTAACTTTCTTCTAACACATATATGGTCATGAAGCTAAGGATGTGTTTCGTGGAAGATTTTTCTAAATAAGAATGGTTTCCTAATATGGAATTCTAGAATATGCATTGTTATCAATCTTTATTAATTATTAGAGAACAACAGCTGTTAAATTCACTTTTGAAAATAAATTAAGGTCTACAGGTATTCTTTCTGTGGACCATGAACATTGATGAAATAATAACACCTTGGCAGGTGATGTCCGCATATAAACAATTAATTAAATTAACAATGCAACTATCTGGGAACATGTCAGAGAATCAAACACTAAATTCACACACACACACACACACACACACACACACACACACACAAATATATATAGTATACATCTGTACAATACACACATGCATTTTGAAAACAGTATCTGATCGTTGAAAGCTCTTTCCTAAAGAAATTTCACAATGTGGACGTTCAAAAGGAACACATGGTCTCGTCTTGAGTTCAATTCCAGTGGAAAGAAAACCTAAAGAAAAGCCCGAAAGTTTTAAAAGCGGGTTGATTTTGTTGTAGTATATAACATTACCATGCAATCAATCATGCACGTTGGACTACTCTTATTCATTCTCTTAGGACTGGTATTTTCCCGAGTTTCATTTAGTACACGGCAATGTCTCGAATCATGCCTTAGTCAATATAATGAGAAATATGCACAATATTATACACAATGAACAACAAAACTATAAAATGCTCGTGTTTTCTATATTCAATTGTGTGGTCTATTAAATCATAACATTACGTCAGTATAGAAAGGAACTACTCATTTTTTTACACTTTAATATAGTAACATGTACCTGTGAGCAGTGGTTACATCCAATATAAATTAAACTGATTGTTTCTGTGATGATGTCTTTAATTTTTTGTTTTCAGGCAATACAATCAATGTGATTGTCAAAGAAAAATGTACAGCATATATATGAAATGCCTGTACTAAATCCACATCACTAAACATGTTTCTTAATGCTACAAATGAAGTTTATATTCACATAGCTGGCACCCAGCAACGTGTAAAGCACTGTGCTATATAGAGTTACATTTCTACGAAAGCTTAATAATATGCAGAAGGTGAGCGGGTCATTGAAAATTCCAACTTCTATTATAGCGTCGATTCCATGCAATTTCCTATTGTCAAAACACGGACGCTATAATTACACTTTTTCGATATCATTGGCATCCCTAATTGAGGGTTTTGATTCACTGAAAGCCTGTTTGTGGTTCGTATTGTTATATATGTGTCAACACACATAAAACTGCATGGATAGATGCAACTGTATTAATCTGAATGATCTTGCTACAAAAATAGAAGGAAAATATAAAATAACCAAACAAAATTTAGTTTTTAAGTCAATGCCCCGAAATATGTTACATAAACAATATATAAGCTTTACACACTTGTAGAACATAAACTGCCCATGACTATATGGATATCAAGATGGACTGAGAAGTTACCTCAAGGAACACTTTTCAAAGTACTTTAAAATATCCATTTCATTGTATTATTTGTATCTTTGTGTATTACTTTTGCTATATGTTTTGTGCAAAACATTTTAATCATACACGAGTCGATATAACAGGACAGAGCAAATTTAATTGTGCATAAGAGAATTGATTCCCACACAGGGCAACGCTATTTGGAATTATCTACAAAAGAAAATACGAGATTTAGTTACCACTTAATACAATTACTGACTAGATGCAATGGAGTAGGAACCAATCGTCAATTGTTAATGAACTAAAATCAAATATATATAAATTTTGCCTTTCTTTCATTTAATGTAGATATTTTGAATTGCTTAAGCTCTAAATATTAGAATGAATCTTATGTTGGGCTGATGGTTGGTGACTTAAAATGGCAAGGACAAAAATAAGCCTTTTCAAAAGCCACCGAGGTAACTGTAAAAAATTATTAAGATTTTCCTTATATTAGCGCACAAATTAGCCGTGCCCGATTCAGAAATCCTGTAATTATTGATAGCCCGATCTGCCCGATTCAGAAATCCTGTAATTATTGATAGCCCGATCTGCCCGATTCAGAGATCCTATAATTATTGATAGCCCGATCCGCCCGATTCAGAAATCCTGTAATTATTGATAGCCCGATCTGCCCGATTCAGAAATCCTGTAATTATTGATAGCCCGATCTGCCCGATTCAGAAATCCTGTAATTATTGATAGCCCGATCTGCCCGATTCAGAAATCCTGTAATTATTGATAGCCCGATCTGCCCGATTCAGAAATCCTGTAATTATTGATAGCCCGATCTGCCCGATTCAGAAATCCTGTAATTATTGATAGCCCGATCTGCCCGATTCAGAGATCCTATAATTATTGATAGCCCGATCTGCCCGATTTAGACATCATATAGCTATAGATAGCCCGATCTGATCTTGCGAATGTCTCAAACACATGAGTCAGAGACTTTCATTCTCTTCTATCTTCTATTTATGCGCTGTAAAATTACAATTTACAACGTATAGATCCTTAGATAGGCATTTAGAGAATGCTGATATGCGGTTAATATAATTCGTCAAGTCCTAGAGTTCCCTTGTACTGAAAGATAAGAGTGGCCATGATTTGTTCTTGTCACTATCACTCTACCACCATGGTGTTAATATGTCTTAGAAATTAGTTTGCTATATGTGTTCAGAGCATCAATACAATGTGCTCAAATTAAAGTGAGAATTTTGGTCAGTAAATATTCGTTTCAATCTTACTATCTGGAAACATGATCAGTATTATAATTTTATAACCTGTGTCAATCGATCGCAATCATTTGAGGCTGTGTACAGTTGAAATGTTTTGCGAATTAATGGACTTTGGAAAGATAAATGCATTTCAAACCGAACAATGTCATTCCAGTAAAGAAGGATAAAACTGTGTTTCAACTAAATGCAAGAAAAATATATTCGAATTGAGATTTATAGTTTTTGTTTTATACTAATGGGACTGCAAAGACGTTATATAATCTGAATACATTCTAACACTAAAGTTGAACAACTATCAAAGGCACATTACAGGCTCCAATATGAGTACAATTTTGTAGATTTTTTAAATTGAAGAACTTATTACTCGTATTAAACTATTGTGTGGAAGGTTTAAAATATGTTCGGGTCAAAAAGTTTTTATTTTTATAAAGAATTACATATTCAATAGCGTGATCAATAATCATGTTGGGTATCATGACCTTCTTTGTTGGATTCTCATTTCCTAGAGTAATATATACCTGCAAATAACTCGAGTACATATCTCAGTTTCAATATCCGTCTAATTCAGATATTTTATAAGTTCATTTTGTCTTTTTAACTGTATGTTAGACAGTCAAGAAGTGTAACATAAATATCAAAACGTGATGGATAGATGTTTTGACGTCTGAAAACACACGCGATTAAAAATGATTTTATATAAATTGTCTTCATGTTATATATACCTACTATGTCGCCTAATTCGTCACTTCGGTAAATTCTGTGCAAAGATACGATATTCAGGTAAACACTGAATCACGTGTTGTTTAGGGTCGACTGTCCAATTCGTATCAGTACAAAACGATCATCCTTTGATTAAGGAAGTTGTAGTCATACAGTTTACAAAAGTATCGAACATTTCTACCTTAAAGTCACATGCAAATGTGATTTCTAAATCAAGATGAAGACTTAATATGTGATCTTCTTAAACTTGTAACCCAGAACATCTTAATTACTCTGTATCTTATCGTTCAGAATCATACAAATAAATACAATATATAACAGATGGAAATGTATACCTTAAAACAACACTACATATCTAATAGCCGATAGAATTTGTATTTCAGGAAATTGCTTGGCGTATAGTCTGCTTCTATATTCTTTAGTAATTATTTTTCTCGTAAACGAGAAGTTGTAAACACATTACATCATATTCGATGTTGGTTATCTTTAACATAATATATTATTTATTTTATAATAACTTTACTAATCCTTTTACAAGATCGTTTTAGTTTGCTTAATATCTATTTTCATTAATTGGCATTGTTACGTGGAATTTTGTAAAACCAGCTATAAACGTGACCTAATTAATCGACAGAAATGCTGACCGAGACAGTCCAAAATAGTTTTATTTTATTTCTATAGCACGATGTATACAAATTACATTTTTTCTAAGCTTTGCACAGAATAGGTCGACGTATCGTAAACATAAGCGTGGTATCTGTTGTATCCAAAATTATTATTATTCTAAACAAAATTATATAATCTGGTGACTTATTGCCTCGTTTTAAATTTTAATCATTGGAGTAGTTTATCTTCGTCAATCAGTCCCATTCGGAATGCGTTTTGTCTCAATATTGGTGAATGAAAACATTACGTGCGCAGAGATACCCGCCAGCATTGCATATCAATGCTTTCTTCATAACAATTATTGTATCTCGCTCTGACATTTCAATTGGAGTGAGATGATCGCTAATTTGGCAGGATTTGATTTTAGTAAATGGAACCGAAAGGCATTATTTTCACAAGTTAGGTTTCGTTCATGCATGCAAATGTAAATGTTGTTTGAACGACATTTTGAGTCTGTTCCTAATACCCCCAGTACTATTAGTTAGCATACGCCAAGTTATGCCTGTGAAGGTAAGGGAAGATTAAGAAAGAATAAAAATCAAATAAAAAAGGATATATGGAGTTAAACACGATATAGAACGGACTTCATCTATTCTTTCTCCAAAGAAGGCACTGATGCTTTACTATTTAAAATTGTCATTTTCCAGTCTTATTTAAAAATTGAAAAATCCACAGCAACCTTCCCCTCTTCCCCCTCAAACCTAGCTATAGTTCCTGAACATGTATCAGAAATATGAAGAGGAAAATTTAAATTGTTATCACATCACTGAGTAGATTCACCCTGACACTGAATTTTTAGTAACGTATCCACTGCTCTGACTCGCTAGTATCAGTCATATAATCTTACTTGATAAATATACCTTTCAAAAATAAATTCCACGTCAATTTGTTATTAAAATTCCTACGAGTGTAACTTCAGATGTAGTAAATTGTGTTCTGAAATGTGTGCCCTGTAGCCATTTGTATAAATGTCGGACACATGGTCATTTTTCGATCGGTGCATCGCAGCAGGAAAGGTGTAATAGAGAACATTCAATCAGTCATGCTCAAAATCTGTATGCCCTTTTTGTCTGAGATCAACAACCCATTCTGTGAAAGATAAAGAGTCTAGCTCGTGGGTTTAAAAATATTTATCTCTGTCCTTTGACATCTTTGGATCGGTGATTTCTGTATTGAGAACTATGCACGATTTGTAGGGAAAGCAGGTAATCAAAACATGCCATCTCCCATAAAGCTCAATGACATGAACATTTAGAATTTTCTCTAAGCAGACTTGATTTTTTTTTCCTTTTATGCCTCCCTATGGTGTCATGGCGACAAACGTCTTGAATAAAGCTGAGGTCTAGAATGTCATCTCTACGAATGTAATTCCAACTTGATCAATGTCAATGTTAAAATGATGGTTACGAAAATAAGTGTTTCAATTATTGATGTCATACAGGGAGCGGCTTGATGAAAACAGAAGACATGAATATAATAATCAGACCATTTGGAAAACCTATCACACACAGATAAAATTATTGACCACTTAAATATTCAAGAATCATCGCTTCAATATATTTGCAAGTATTGTTATATTTGCTCTACGAAATTGTCAGCATATCTGAACACGTGATGATTGAGAAGCGAACGCCTCAAAAATATGAAACTGGAACTAAGATAAAATAGACTAAGAAATACTTATTATTAGCCTCTATGGTTAATATATACAATGTCATAATCTAAATTAAAGTATACATAAGAAACATATATGTTATATACAAAATTAGAATACAAATACAACTACAAATAGCTTCTCTGATATGAGAAACACGATTGTGTAAGACACTGAAGCCGTTATTTGATACAGCTATCAATGATCTGAGAATAAAACGAAGATCAAATACACACAGTTATTTCAAGGCACAATTCTTAGTATAAGACGTTCCTGTTATCATCGAAAACACACATCTCGTAAATGGTTCTTCAACAAAAAATACATTATACTTCACAAATATGTAGAACGATGTATTTTATTATGTAAAGACCTAAACATAACAGGAGACCATTCTCATAACAAATCTTTCATAGAGTTGCACATTACATAGAAGCATTAACATTTTGAGTAAATGTTTGATAGTCAAATAAATAATTGTGCATGTTAAATAATTATGCATGTGTAATATACATAAACGATTGCTTATTGGAACAGACAAAACTCTGTCATACCGTGTAACTTCATTGTTGTATATCTGGATTTTAAAAAAGGACAAAAATCTAACTTTATATACTATTAAGAGCAAGAACACTGAGAAAGAGTTTGTTTGTTTGATTAGGATTTTGAACATTGCTTTAAAACAAATTCAGTCATATCGCTACGATGTCTGCAGTGAAGCAGTTTATAGTGATGTCTAGCACTGGAGCATCATGCAGCAGACATGTAGCATAATGTGCCACCCATTCACGTTATCCTGACACCAGGCCGACCAGTCCTAACACTAACCTCTTACGCTAAGCGCCAAGAGAGGCCGCTGTTAGTACCATTTTGTAAATCTTTGGTATGACTCTGCCGGAGATCGAACCCACGACCTCAAGCTTCCTGCTGCGGACGCTATAATCACTAGGCCACCGGAGCGGTTTACACTACGAAAGAGAACAGTAGGATAATTTTTTTTAAATTGTCGGTCCATATACTATGCGTGAAGATTTTGTTATTATTATTACTAATATATAGAGTTTATATACTGCATTATCAAAATAGACATTACGCAACTGTTAGTCATTCCAGGAAAACAGGAAATGAGTTATCTTATTATATTACTGTCTTAAAAACTAGCAGTTTAACTATTTTATCATGTTTGTCATTTTGGTCAAAATTCGTAAACTGAGCGAGACTATAAATGACAGAACGTATCGAAATGTGCGAACTAACTGTAATACTCCGGACACTATACCTTACACACACAACTCAATTTCAATATTTTGTATATGTGTCGCGACACGTTCAACTTCCAGCTTATATCTCCATTGTATCTGCCGATAATTGTGTTACTAATTACAGTACATAATATCTGTACAATGCCTACAAAATATCCCTCATCAACACTATAGATAGAAATTAGTTTTGAAACAATATTTAGAGAATTAATATTACTGCCTTCACCTCAAGGGCACTGAGAAAGTCATACTGTAATTGCGATACACTGTAAAAAAACAAAATTGCAATTTAAAACAAAACTATTCGAATACTGAGAGCTCGTATTGAATTGAAAGTTAGCGTAATCTAGCCTTTAACTCGAAGATATGTTATTTAGCCTTTAACTCAAAGATGTGGTATTTAGCCTTTGACTCAAAGTTTGCTATTGCACCTTTACTCAACATGTATTATTCAACCTACACTGTTTATGTTATGTAGACTTTAACCCGAAATATTTATGTTTTTAGTGAAAGAATGCGTTATTTAAATTGTAGTAAAGATTGTGTTATTTAGCCATTAATTTTCACTATATTAATTTTCACTGCAGTTTTGTTATTGGTATATATATATATATATATATATATATATATATATATATATATACATATATATATACACATATATATATATCTATATATATATTTATATATATATATATATACATATATATATATATATATATATATATATATATATATATATATATATATATATATATATATATATATATATATATATATATATATATATATATATTATATACCAATAACAAAACTGCAGAAGCATACTCGCAATCCGATTTTAGTATTGACCTTTCATGGGCATATCACGATATATCTGTTTCCTGGATAATTTTAGTGCCAGTTCGTTGCTATCGAACGGTAATAGATTTTTTATTTTTCATGAATGAAATACTTTTTTGAATGATATTTAATAAAGCTTTCGGTATGATTAGCAAGCTGTGCACAAATATGCAGATAATTGTTAATTGCTAGTTGCTAAGCGGGTGTGACCACTCTGCACAAGTAACTATATTCTCGACTTTGTTCCATTCTGTTTGGGGAAAAGTGCGCATAGTCGAGAGTGTATCGGGGTTAATGTGTGCAGAGGAGAAGAGAGCCGTTATCCATAGACGCCAGTTCGAATCTCAGTATCTATATATGAAAAAATCATACTATTGCTTCGTACATAAATCAAAAATTTGTTTTAAATAATAAATATGTAAAATATAATGGCTTCAAACTTAATTTCGTTTAATGCTTGCGATTCCTCATCATGATGATAATAAGCGTAAGCACATCATGTGCGTATCACACATTCTACACGCATATATCTCTGTTATTCATGAAATCTGCTTTCTTGTTATGCTTAAATTAGTCTGATGCCCCATTAAGTACTTTAAGTAAAAAGACAAAGCCGGCTAACGTAACGAGTGTGTCAACGTATGTTTAGCAAACTGTTCTGAAAGGAAGGAAGGACTCTGGATTATTCAATTAAGAGTGAACCCTGCATAATTGTATTTTACTGAGAGTGCACTCTTCATTATTATATTATGCTAAGAGTGGACCCTGCATAATTGTATTTTACTGAGAGTGCACTCTTCATATCTGTTGCTAAGAGTGGACCCTGCATAATTGTATTTTACTGAGAGTGCACTCTTCATTATTATATTATGCTAAGAGTGGAC
Source organism: Unio delphinus (assembly GCA_029339505.1). NCBI lineage: Eukaryota > Metazoa > Mollusca > Bivalvia > Unionida > Unionidae > Unio > Unio delphinus. The sequence continues at coordinate 154,724 of JAQISU010000392.1, read as the reverse complement.
CCTGCATAATTGTATTTTACTGAGAGTGCACTCTTCATATCTGTTGCTAAGAGTGGACCCTGCATAATTGTAATTTACTGAGAGTGGACTCTGCATGCATTATTGTATTATGCTAAGAGTGGACCCTGCATAATTGTATTTTACTGAGAGTGCACTCTTCATATCTGTTGCTAAGAGTGGACCCTGCATAATTGTAATTTACTGAGAGTGGACTCTGCATGCATTATTGTATTATGCTAAGGATTAAACCTGCATATCTGTATTTTACTGAGAGTGGACTCTTCATGACTGTCATGCTAAGAGTCGACTCTGAATATTTGGATTACAATTGCACATCAAGATAGGTTTCTAGTTTCGATCACCAGTTGTACATTAAAATGACATACATCGTATTGAAACGCATAATGAATGAGAGCTCAACTATATATGAAAAAGTAAAATTGTCAGAAAAAATATGTATTAAATACTACGTTCAACGAGTAAATATGTTTATGTTTATTCTTTGTTTGTTAAGGTAAGATTTAAAACTTAAGCACTTTAATCATCTGAAACGATAGGTACAACATCATATGACTGATTTGTTATCACACTCCCCGAAGACTATGGCGCTACTAAGAGCTGGTAGATATATGTGGTGTAAGTGTTTGCTGTTAGAGATCATAGGCTTACTTATTAGAAACTGTGTTTCTTGTTTGTTTGTCTGCACTAAATTATGCGAAAGCCGAAAGTGTATTTTGCATGTGATATGTACACCATGTGATATGTACACCATGTGATATGTACACCATTTTGTTTGTAAGCAGAAAGTATGTAGGAAATACGAACTCATTCCCTACAAGACACATAATAATTAATTGCTGTCAGGTAATGTGATATTATGGTCTTATATGACTTTAAGACGTATATTTTCTGTGCAGTTTAAACATAACTCAAGTCTTAGTTTTGTGTTATGTGTTATTTCGAAAATCATATAAACGTTGAATATTAAGAAATATTTCGACTACAAACAAAGATATGCAAATGTCGTGAACCATAATGGACGATTTTAATTCCATGACAACAGTTCTATGTACGTGTTTTTCCAATGCTCATTGTCACTGTTATTATTTAGAGATGACCGTGTCGTTGGTCTAAGCGGTTAGAGTGTACCTCATGGATGCTGGAGATCGAGTGTCCGAGTCCCAGCCAAACCATACCAAAGACTTAAAAATATGGTAGTAACAGCGGTCGTGCTTGGCGCTCAGCATTAATAGGTTTGTGTTAGGACTGGTAACCTGGTGTCAGGATAATGTAACTGGTTGGACATGTTGCTATATATATATATATATATATATATATATATATATATATATATATATATATATATATATATATATATATATATATATATATATATATATATATATATATATATATATATATATATATATATATATATATATATATATATATATATATATATATATATGCGGCATGATGCCCCTATGCTAGATATGACTTCAAATTTTCACACTACCGACATCGTAGCGATTTGACTAAAATGTTTTTAAAGATACATTATAAATTCAAATCACATACACATTATTCGGAAAATCCGTTTTGTGTAATGCATTGTGGTGAACAAATCTTTTAACTGTAGCACAACGACGTTAAGACGGATTGGATTGTCTGCAATGCAATTGATCGATGGTTTACTATTATAAAACAAATAGGCCTTACAGAAGACGGAATTAGAGCAAAGCACAAAGGGGAAAAAACTCCTTTTGATTGTAATTTCATTTTGTTTTATGCCTGCATAAGTAGCTTTTAATAGGAATAAAGGATCTATTTTTCCGCAGTTTAATGAAGGTAACCGTTTGTCCCACTCCGTAAATCCGTTTATTGACAAGTCAAGTAATTGACTCTCTGTGCCATCAGCAACCGCTCCTTTGATGTTTGACTGAACGATGCTAAAGTAGCAAATTATTGATGCATCGGGATAATTAGGAACCCTCATTAAAACTTTCAACAAGTGAAATCGATTTAGTTCGAGCCATGAAAACTCTTGAGCAGGAAAAATAATGAATAATTTGCCCTTTATTTCTTCACTTGTCTTGGCATATTGTACAAGTCAGCAAATAGATTTCTAATACATGATTTTGAGAGCAACTCGAGAATAACATTCTTAAAGCAATAAGCCATAAAGTTATTTAAATTAACTTGTCTATTATTGACTAAGATGAGAGGAGAAATCTCTATCATAATTTGTTGCAATCAAGAACTGAGGCGATATTCCAAGAATATTCATTTCTGTTTCATCGCTGCATATCGAAGTATTCCGGCTCTCTAGTCCATATGTCACCAAATACAGAAAAATGATTTATCTTGGCTTTGGTGTCCTATTTCAAAATATAATTAATAAACTAGTTATTGCATATAGAACCAATCAAATCCGTTAAATTCTTATACATTACGCTACCTCCCTACCGCTCCGGTGAGCCAGTGGTTAGAGCGTCCGCGGCGGAAGCGGGAGGTAGTGGGTTCGATCCCCATCCGAGTCATTCCAAAGACTTACAAAAATGGTACTAACAGCTACCTCGCTTGACGCTCAGCATTAAGAGGTTAGTGTTAGGACTGGTCGGCATGGTGTCAGGATAATGCAACTGGGTGGGACATCAAGATACATGTCTACGGCATGATGCCCCAGTGCTAGACATCACTATAAACTGCCTCACTACAGACATCGTAGCGATATGACTGAAAAAATTGGGAAAGCTACGTTAACATCCTAATCAAACAAACAAACAAACAACAAGCGCTACCTCCCTCGTTCCGCTGACTCTAAACAATATATATATATATATATATATATATATATATATATATATATATATATATATATATATATATATATATATATATATATAATAAAGATTTGCTTTCGAAAGGAAATGAAATGATTAGCGCAATTAGAATATTGGTTGCAGAATATAAGAGAAATCTATGGGTTTACCTAAATTTAAATATATTTCATCAATTATGATTTTCCTATAACCATTAAAACACGTGCACTTAGAATATGTAAAGAAATGAAAATAATAATCAATTGCACGGGGTTCTCAGAAGAGACTAATCAATCTTTGAAGTTATTTGAATGACAAATCATGAATTATATTCCCGAATTGCGATTGATTATAACAGTTTGTTTTATTTCGTTGCCCACAATCGACTTAAAAACAAAACAAGTTTCTGGCATCATCAGACGTAGAAAAGTTTCTTATTCATCTTTCTTTCAAAGTCAATAAATAAATATTCTAAGAACAATCTCATAGTTTTCCTTTTCGATCTATTATATTGCTGCATTGAATAAACACCTTAATTTGTACAACCCTTTTATAAAAATCACACTTCGCTTGATCTTGAATCTGCAAACAAAATTTCTCATTCCTATATTAAGATAGGTTATGTCAGTTAAGATATAGACCCAGCAAAGCTGCGTGTGTAAAATTAACATATTACCTTTAAATTCTAAGCGTTTAATGACAGACATATTTCTCACGAAAGCAATTCAAAATGTCACTCATTAGCTGAGGAATAAATTAGGGCAACACATATTGTGCAAGCCAAAACTTGTGCAATGCCTTCTTCAATAAAATACATTCTTAATTTGTAAGTCTGCTATATAGTGAAGACAGAACGAACAATCCGATCAAATTCAAAATAACAAATATATCTGGATTTTTTTTGTATTTGATTAATTATCAAATGTCGTTATATCAGTTTGAATTGATTATATTTTCTGCACATCTTAGTTGCTGCTAAGCTACAATGACGTGTATAGTATGAATGAGTTGCTATATTTGTGCTCTTACACTAAATTGCATTATATCTACAAAAGGCCATCTCTTGTGTCAGATTCTGATGAAGTACCGCGCTTTTGTCCACAGTGATACGAATTGCACCTCACGCTCTTTACAACTGTTAAACACGGACCTTCAAATTGATTAAGCACTTACTGTTCGCCAAGATTGACGTTTACACAGATAGAGATTTTGGCATAAACCTAAATTTTTCTAGCAGTTTCCCTTCCTGTGGGAGGTTATAGATTGCATTTAAAATGGTGACTGTGGATGACACCGACATGTTTTCCTCAGTCCAAAACCTTTTTTCGCAATGGCACGAGAAGATCATAATGATCTCCTGCTGGTTTTAATTAGCTCACGGAGACGCTAATCTCTAAGTCGTACACACCAAAATAAATATTTGAGTCTGCCATAATCAGTGCAGGGATGAAACTATTTAAAGTTAAGATATCAAATCACCAATTTTCATTATGCGACAAAAGGAGTCTTGCTGCGAGAAAATGCGTCTGGAAGAGACAAACGAAACAACGCAGAAATTGTGTTGTGCTAATGCGAATATTGTAATCACAACTTAAATAAGAAAAACATAGGTTGTCGTCTGCTCTCTTTTATCTCATTGTAAACCTAGCACTTAAAGTGGCTCCTATCGATGTCACAAAAAATGCCACACAAAACCTTTTTGGGATAGCAAAATTAGTAGAAGTGATTCACTGAAGAATTGTACATAATTCTTTTTCATTGCGACAACTACCCGATTATATTTGTTCTTTCTGCTCAGTAAATGTCTTTTCACATCTACTAATATTTCAGTTCTATATGATTTTATTCTGCTGTTTGATGGTAAAGAAATTCATACAAATGTAGAAAAACGTGTTTGAAGAA
>JAQISU010000392.1:0-147500 GCA_029339505.1 Unio delphinus | reverse complement strand
ATCTATTTTTGTTTTGACTGCTTGTCACCACTGTACTCTATTTTTTTGTTTGACTATTATAGTTAATACATATAATAATAATTGAAATATAGCATGCTTGTCAGATTACTCGCGGGTTATGAGCGTTATTCGTAAAGTATTGTACAAGCCCCACCTGTCAAAGGGTAAGTGTTAAGTCCCACTTGTCAGGGGGTATTGTACAACATATAATAATAATAATTATAACCCATTTCATTTTGATACTCATTATCTAAGAGATGACCGCCCTCGATATAATTGCCCGGTTCGAGTATGAGAATAGATATGATAAGCTGAGTAGGTATATTGAACAAACAACTCCGAGACACGGTAAAGATAAATAAACAATTTAATGAATTACATACACAATTATGAAACTTCCTTTCATTAGGAATACACTCTGTTTATAAATACGACTTTCACTGAATTACAATAAGATTTGAAATAGATTTAAACAAATTAGCCGTTCTATTACTGATAGCTTTAAATCGAGTAGTACAATCGAAGTCAATGCTTTGTTCGATTTTCATAATCTGCTATTTCTAAATCCACGTTCACTGTTCAATCCAATGTTGTTCTAGAAGTCCCTCTTTCTCTAGATAATCTGCACTCGTGGATGTTTCCGCTTGATTCCGGACTTGTCCACTGTATCATTCACACTCTGCTATTTCCGTTTCTCCCAAGTTTTTGTCCAAAGTTTACGTCGTTATTCCCGTAACTTCACGATCTTCCCAAAAGCTATTTCTTCCTTTCAAAAGAAAAGGAAAACAACCTAAGTCTCTCATTGCAATGGTTACAGTTGAGACTTTCCATTATTCCTGGTTCGAGCAATCAGATATTTCTATCAGTGATAACAACTTTACGGCTAGTACGATGTCCTCAAATGACGGTAGTTAAACAAATTGTTAATTCGTTTTGCCTTGACCTAATACATTAACGTACTATACAGCGAGGCGTTGAATCGTATACATTGTCGCTAAATTATCTATGAAATCCAAATTCGGTGAAATCATATGTATTCTTGTAAATCATTAACTAATGTAATACATTAAATTCTTAAAACATAATCATTATTCAAACAAGATAAGTTCAAGAATTAACGTAACACTTCCTATTCATACTTAGCACCAGCGGCGTCGCTAGGGTTGGTGTCACCCAGTGCGGTAAACTCATGGTGTCAGCCCTCCAGACTTCCACCACGGATTTCTTCTTAAAATAAGTCCACAGTATAAAAATGACAAGAACAAAAACAAATTAATTGAAGGTCAGAAGGTAAAAGTATTTAAGAACTGTAACAACGTTAAGTTATAGTTATTTTCACATTAAACTTACTTTATTTAAACTTTTCCTTCATGTATTTAACTATAATCGGTTACCGCTTATGAAATCCGACTAGACCGAGCAGTGTATGCTCTGTAAAATTTGCAATTTTTCATTTTGGTGTCACCCCTCAGAGATGGTGTCACCCGGTGCGGTCCGCACCCCCCCCCTTTTAAAATGTTGCCAGCGTTCAGCTCTAGCTGCTGATCAAACAACGTTTAATTAGTACAACGGTCACATCCTACTATACAGATCCGTATTTGGCATAGCGTGTCATCATAAATCTAACTAATGGCTATCTGGCCACAACTAATGGTTAATTAATAGATCGACTGAAAGTTGCCACTTCACAATACTAATAGACTAACTTTATAATGCCATGCAACATTTATTTGGAAAAAGAGATATTATCCACATGTCTACCAAAAGGGTATACTTGCTGGCAAAATTACAGCCACACGATACAAACTTCACCCGTCCCTATAAATCCTATGTAGGCTAAAACAGCATCACACAATATAATCAGCCGTATCAATACAGTCAGTACACGTTGGGATGTGAATAATGAGGTGAGACCAAACATTCAGGACAGGAATGCAGGCACAGACAGCCAATTCAATGCCATCAGTGTGGTAGCTTTGGACACAAAGCCAAACCTCGCAGTAGATTTATGAAATAGGGAAAGGGTAATGAAGAAATTTCAACTCCACAGGAAGACTCTATTCAGCGGGAGAACAAAACTATATATCAAGGAATGTCATATACACCATGAATCCCTTGTCAAAACATATTTGATCCCCATGCCGATAGATGTAAATGTGGTAACTTATCAGATACCTGCAAATATTCAAATATGACTGACAGGTGAGATTCATACAATGATGATAAAATTAGAAAAACTAATTTTTTATACAGTAATGTCAGTTGTAAGAACGAGCATTGTGGATATAGTTGTAATACTTTTAATGTCACTTTGAGTGCTTCTAATAGCATCCATGTTAATCCCATGAATTTAGGAATGTCGAGTAAGGGTTTACACATAGGTCATTAAAGTTACTGCACACTCTCCAAATAATACAATTCATTCATTTGGACTTGCGGAAACAATGTTCAAAGAAAATTAGGGTGAATATTTCTTGAATACGAGTGGCTATGACAAACTTTATCAAAGGGTTATGATAGCAGGCAGTTGTGGGCTCCTAGTGTATGTTAGAACTGGTACTTTTTTTAAAAGACGGGAAGACCTAGAATTACAGGAAATATAATCATTATGGCTAGAGATCAATATAAAAAAGCTAGCACTACTGTGTACAGATCTCCATCTTATCATCACATACTAATTGGTGTATACACTACTTCAAGTAGATTAAAGTTCAAAAAAAGAGAAAGAATTTTACATTTTATGCGATGTAATTACATGAGAAGCATTGATAGAAAAGCAAATTTGATTGATTTTATTGCTTTGTTAGTATGGAACAACTGATAAACGAACCCACCAGAGTACCATTTACCTCTAAAACAATTATATTTCGAATATATAGCAATACAAAAGAAAATGTTATGGAAGTAATTGTTCTAGAGATTGGTATTAGTGGCCTTTTTGCTCTTTTCCTAACACATAATGTCAATAACAAAATCTAAAATCATATCGATAAATCCATTACATATAGATCTTTTCAAACGTTGATTCTGTTAAATTCCTGGAAGATCTGAAACAGATTTCATGGAATATAGTCAAAAGCTTTGAAATATTGATGACGTTTCAGATAACTGGACAGATCTGTTCATCAGTATAGTGAACAAACATGCCCCTTTAAAAACATATAGAGTAAAGAAAGACAGACCACCATCCAGGTTGGATATTCCCAGAAATTTTAGAAGCAATAGTGCAGCGAGTCCAACTAAATTCGTAGAAATCAAGTTGAATATAGAGTTAGAAGAAATAAAGTTAATAAAAGTCAAAACAAGCGCAATATAAAAAGTGCTGGATGAAAACCAAATAGCACGATAGCAATCTGAAAAGTGTTTACAGAATTTGTTGCAAGAAAATGTACTAGTAAAATTGGAATTGTATCCCTCGATCATTAGGGTAATTATAACGATAATCCAAAAGACAATTCAAATATTTTAATGACGTTTTCGATTAAAGTGCTGAACATAAAGAACCATAACGTTATCTTATCATCTGAAACTCAAACATTTTGGATAAAAATATACTAACAAACAATATAAAGGCTGGCATTCCTGAAATGATTACAGAATTTGTGTTTAATATGTTAAGAAAATGAATGATTGTAAAGCTACAATACTTTATATGGTTGGAACAAGCTACCAAAGGTAACTGTACCTGCAATTGTAGAGAGTATAGCTTTCATTTGCAATGAAAGTATATGGTCTAGTAAATTTCCACAATTATGGAAAACTGTTAAGTATACACCATTGCAACAATCGGGAACAAAATACGATGTCAATCAAAATTACTAGAAATACATTTACCTGATTGTTTTCTGAACTATTTAAACACTTATGATCTTATTCACGATAATCAGTATGGCTTTGCTTTCACGAAAATCAGTATGCTGTATAACTTGTATCTATTATTGATAAATGCCTGAAAGCATTTCGTAAAACCTTTGATCTTGTAAACCATGAAAGTTTGCTTGAAACACTTATGAGTGGAGTAAAACTCCCTCAACTGGTTTACATCTTACTTAACCTATAGAGTGCAAGATGTATATTTACAGGGCTACCTTTCTCAACGTAAAACTATTAGTTGTGAAGTACCACAGGGCTTTATCCTTGGACCTCTGTTATTCATTATATTTGTTTAACTAGTTACATTTTAAGATCGGAACTTCACTTTTTGCTACTGACATATGCTCAGATGATACTAAACTTTCTGAGATTGGTAAAACCAAAACGGTACTTGACACTAACTTACAAGATGCTCTCATCAGTCTTCAAGTATGGTGCAAGAAAAACAATGTGACCCTGAATACAAAAAAAAACAAAAGCCCCACTAATAACAAAGCAGCAAAAACAATGTGATCATGAATAAAATTTTAAAAAAAGCCCTACTAATTACAAAGCAGCAAAAACAATGTGATCATCAATACAAAAAAACAAAAGCCCTACTAATTACGAAGCAACAAAAACAATGATCATGAATACAAAAAAACAAAAACCCCACTAATTGCAAAGCATCAAAAACAATGTGATCATGAATACAAAAAACAAACAACAAAAGCCCTACTAATTACAAAGCAAGAAAAACGAGCAAGGCTAGAGAGCGACATACTTAAGGAGTTTACTTTTGACACTATGAGCCTATGACATTTTATGATAACATTCTTGGTGTATTCGAAGATAACAATCTTATTTGGTCTATTCACACTACACATGTTTCAAAACAGGTTAAATCTTATCTTTGGCTACTGAGCAACGTCACAAGGTACATTTCTTTTCAATATAGGATCATCTTTTATATTAAGTTATTTTCGGCCATATCTGGACTATTGTGTACTTTGGAGCAATACCTCTAATTCAAACATAATAACACTTTTAAGACTCCAAAATAATGGCTGAACTTTTAATTCTAGATCAGTACATAATATAAAGATTTTAACAATACATGAAACAAATATGTCTTGGAAATGACAAATTTATGTATAAAGTATCCATAAAAGCTCTTCCTGTCTATTTAAGCGATACCTTTTACCAATGAGATGCTAATGGTACTCCAATGTTAAGGATCGTAAAAAGTAAAACTTACATTATAATAACAAATTGTTTAAAAACAGCTTTCAGTATACTGGTCCAATGGTATGGGACAACACTCCTAGTGACATAAGGCAGACTCCTAGGATTTCTTCTCTTGATAAGCAATGTCTCAAATACATTAAATCTTTAGACACTTTAGCAGTTCATGTACAATAAATAACACCTGCTGTGTTATCGATACTTTTGCATCATTTTGACACTTTACTTTTCAATGCATGATGATATTTTACATTTTAAATGTGTTCATAGATGCCTGTACATATGTTCCAGGCTTCATACTTTGTTTCTCAAAAGCACTTAATTATCTAGTGTCAGGCCATATTCTACAAATCATGGTGTATAAACGGTATATATTGTGCACAGAAGATAGAAGGCCTCAAGGTAGATTAGTTCTACAACTAAATGAGTTACCTTATTTACATAAAGTCTTTATTATTATTAGTAGTAGTAGTAATAGTAGTAGTAGTTGTAGGTGTAGTAGTAGTAGCAATAATAATAATAATAATAATAATAATAATAATAATAATAATAATTGTTTATAAGTAATTGAATGTTTCCTGCAAAGTATATAATAAATATCCAGTTTTCATTTATCTTAATCTATTAATGTGTAAATATGTTATTTTTAATTTATAAAATTCATATGAGCTGTTAAAATTATAATTCATAAAGTTTAGCTATTTTTGTTATTTTCCCAATTTGTTAGAATATATTTTGGTACACGAATGCCTAAAGGCGTAGTAATTACAATTTGACATATTTAAGTATTTTGTGATCATCAGTTAGTAATGGTTGCTACACGAATGCCTAAAGGCGTAGTAATTCAAATTTGACATATTTAAATATTTTGTGATCATCAGTTAGTAATAGTTGCTACACGAATGCCTAAAGGCGTAGTAATTCAAATTTGACATATTTAAGTATTTTGTGATCATCAGTTAGTAATAGTTGCTACACGAATGCCTAAAGGCGTAGTAATTCAAATTTGACATATTTAAGTATTTTGTGATCATCAGTTAGTAATAGTTGCTACACGAATGCCTAAAGGCGTAGTAATTCAAATCTGACATATTTAAATATTTTGTGATCATCAGTTAGTAATAATTGCTACACGAATGCCTAAAGGCGTAGTAATTCAAATTTGACATGTTTAAGTATTTTGTGATCATCAGTTAGTAACAGTTGCTATACGAATGCCTAAAGGCGTAGTAATTCAAATTTGACATATTTAAGTATTTTGTGATCATCAGTTAGTAATAGTTGCTACACGAATGCCTAAAGGCGTAGTAATTCAAATTTTGACATATTTAAATATTTTGTGATCATCAGTTAGTAATAATTGCTACACGAATGCCTAAAGGCGTAGTAATTCAAATTTGACATGTTTAAGTATTTTGTGATCATCAGTTAGTAACAGTTGTTACACGAATGCCTAAAGGCGTAGTAATTCAAATTTGACATATTTAAGTATTTTGTGATCATCAGTTAGTAATAGTTGCTACACGAATGCCTAAAGGCGTAGTAATTCAAATTTGACATATTTAAATATTTTGTGATCATCAGTTAGTAATAATTGCTACACGAATGCCTAAAGGCGTAGTAATTCAAATTTGACATGTTTAAGTATTTTGTGATCATCAGTTAGTAACAGTTGCTACACGAATGCCTAAAGGCGTAGTAATTCAAATTTGACATATTTAAGTATTTTGTGATCATCAGTTAGTAATAGTTGCTACACGAATGCCTAAAGGCGTAGTAATTCAAATTTGACATATTTAAATATTTTGTGATCATCAGTTAGTAATAATTGCTACACGAATGCCTAAAGGCGAAGTAATTCAAATTTGACATATTTAAGTATTTTGTGATCATCAGTTAGTAATAGTTGCCTCATGAATGCCTAAAGGCGTAGTAATTCAAATTTGACATATTTAAGTATTTTGTGATTATCAGTTAGTAATAGTTGAACTTTCTTAATGCTTCGTTTTTGCAGATCAACATCATGCTAAAATATATTTGAGAATTAATATGTACTGCATGGATTTTCAAATAGTCCCCACAATATATTTCATTGTCTTATATGATAACACTGAGTAATATGTTTACTGACTTACTTAGAAGAACGATACGTAATTTATGAGATTTTACTTGCATACTCTTGACTAAAACCCACTCAGTAACTTTATCGTTCACGTTTTGAAAAACATATATTTATGAGTGTTATTGTATTGTCATCAGCAATTCCATAGTGATCCAAATATTGCCAACACTGCAGGTTTCATTGCAATATAGTCCATTAAACTGTCAATGATGTGTTGGGCCACCGCTACAATTTGAATGTCGATAAAGTCTATAACATTGTCAATAATTAGGTGTTGGGCCACCGCTACAATTTGAATGCCGATAAAGTCTATAATATTGTCAATGCTTAGGTGTTGGGCCACCGCTACAATTTGAATGTCGATAAAGTAAATAACATTGTCAATGCTTAGGTGTTGGGCCACTACTACAAATTGGATGTCGATACAGTCTAATACATTGTCAATGCTTATGTGTTAGTTCACTTCTACAAGGTGAATGTCGATAAAGTCTAATACATTGTCATTGCTTAGGTGTTGGGCCACTAGTACTACAAGTTTCATTTTAATAATGTTCAACATATTGTTATTCCTTAGTGCTGTTGTATGAAACAGACTTAAAAATTTTCCAGAGTTGATTAGCTGTAGGTATATAAACTTTGGGCCATACGCTTTTGATAAATCGCTTATGTTATTCACTTTGCATGTCGGGTCGCTTCTCTTTCTTGGAATGAATCGCCTTTCCTAAGCAGTCGCTTATAATCACATTACACAGCAGTATTTCATATATTTATCGTTATCGTTAAAATAATCGACAATGTCAAGAGCCGATAAGGAACGTTAACAATAATATTAAAGAAGATTTTTTCATGGAACGATTTGGTAGTTTCTGATGTGATTTATCGAGTCGTTCAAAACAGTACCTTTTGTTAATGTTATTTCCATCCTTTAATGCCTGTCACGTAAGGCACATTCGAAGTTTATACATTGGCAAATGAAATGTGGATTGTTATTAACAATGACTTCTATCAGGAAAAGGGGTGAGATTAAAAAACTTTTTAATGATCAAATAGGATTCCCTTTGCAGTTTGCTGAATTAATGGTAATAAAAACGTGCTTTACCGGGGTTAATTTGGAAACAGAAGATTGCCCGTCTGATTTTTAATCCAACATAGAAAAGAGAGTTCCATGTGCCAAGTATATTTTTCTCGTTGACCAAAGAGTAAAACTGCCGAAACAATAACTTAGCTTTCTGTTTCATTCTTTGACCATTGTATCCATTAAAAAAATTGGTTTCATGCATGCTCTCAATATTAGCATGTGTTTTTCAGACTTAATGTAAGGGTCATGCAGCGTAAAAGCCAAAATTCAATGACGTTAAGAGAAGTTTGATTAGAAAATAAAATCTTGAACAGTACTCTGTGTGAAAGTCAAATATGTCTTCATATATATATATATATATATATATATATATATATATATATATATATATATATATATATATATATATATATATATATATATGGGGGTGTAGTGGGGTGGGGATTTCTATTCCTTAGCGTCAGATGTCTAGTTCGTTTCATTAAATATATGTGTTTCTTATCATTGGAGACGATTACCGATAAATGAATTTCACAATTCAAAAGGAACTTCATTTCTACCAATAAAATGTTTGCTTACTCTTCACATGAAACTACAGCTCTAAAAACAAACTAAGTTTCGGATCAAACTTCTGACGTCAGATTGCAAGCCAATGAATCAATCAGCATTACAATCATACGTCCATTTTCAATGCAGATCTAACATTTTAAACATTCTCACGTAACGCATGGTATTATAATTCACATAGAGTGGTTTTCTTGATAAAATAAAAACAAACGTTAATATATATCTGAAATATTATTAATAGAATACGCCACATATTTCTACTAGTACTATGAACAGAATTATGTTTAATGATGCAAATGCTTGCGTGCCGATTGAATGATGCATGGGAAATAACTCGTGCAAACTCTATGGCTAAACACATCGGAATATCCTTTCCATTGACTCAAAGCATCTCAAACACATATTCTGTCTGCATTAGCTCAGAGGTTTCACGTAATAAGTGAGTCATTTGTTGCAGATAACTAAAGGAGAACATGAAATTAAATAAAATGCTATTTCATTGATCATTCGATTAAAACAATATTGTAATTTTGTCAATGAAATTGCCCACAATTGTGACATTGATCAGAGTTGCCAGATACGCGGATTTTTCGCCCAGTCAGGCTTCTTTCGAAATTTGCTTGCGTTAATTTTTTTTAGATTGCGGGTTGCGGTTGCTTGGGCTGGTTTCTGATTTGTGTCGCCGTAATTTGGGCTGCATCAAATTGCTATTAAATTCACCGCATTCAATTTTAAATTGGCGCTAGTGACGATAATATCAAAAATCTTAACGAATCCAAAGATGTTATCTCAATAACTTATTTTTTTTATATTTGCTGGTAAATGTAGCTGTAGGGTGGAGGCTCCATTATCACTTTATCACTGTTATAAACATCTTAATTAATTTATGGTATTTGGTTCTTATTTACTCTTCAGATTTTAATATATATTGGTCGGTGTTTGTGCTGCTTTTTGAAGGTACGCGTGCGGGAATTGTAAAAAGTATCTGGCAACATTGACATTGACAGTAATATAAAGTTTGACATATTGTATAGCGGGCGTGGGGACTTACGATGCGGTTGTTATCTCTACCGACAGCAAACGTAAGAGGAGTGTTATTTATATGATTGCATCCGTAGGATAATCATGTCACATTTTTGCAAGCATTTCGATAAAGAAATATAGTTGCTTTGTTAGCCTTACTTTTTCTGTCGCAGTCTCGTTTTATCACCCAGGATGTCTTCCTAAGTCATGGTGTCCTCGCGCTAAGAAATACTTTTCTGAAGAAAAAGAAAACCTTTGTTTTCTTCTGCTCTGTTTTTGATATGAAAAAAAGTTCAAGAAACAAATATACTGGCTATCCATTCGATCCAGAATGAAACACAAAGTTTGTTCTCTGTGCTACGTTTCAATGACGGATTCCAGTCTAACATACCTATCTGGCCTCACCCATTTGTATACACCAGCAAGATGCTTACGATCCTCTTCAAACAATCGTATACTCATTATTGCCACTATGCAAAGTCATATGGACAACGTTCATTTGCATACCACGGCCCAGCAACGTTGAATGAATAGCCAATTGAAAATAGCCACAAAGACTCAGTAATCCTTTTCGAGAGTACTCTTAAAACACCTTTCTCAACTTTAAGTACACACTTAAAACCCTATTAAGGTTTCCTACCTTAAATGTGTTCAGCATTTTCTTTGTTTACTGTTTTCATAGTGTTTGTTTTGCTTTTTGTAGTTATATAATTATATATATTGTAAAGCGCTTAGAGCTTCTAAATATTTGCCGCTATACAAAATCCTCATTATTATTATTATTATTATTATTATTATTATTATTATTATTATTATTATTATTATATTGACAGTTAACAGGCGAACAAGATTAGAACATTTTTTAATTGCTTTTAAACCATCATAACGTTCCATTAAATACTGTACAACGTCCTTCCAAACAGTGTTAAGAAAGCTATTAAACGTGTGCCGAAGTACTGAAGGAGGTCAAATGTTTATTGTATCTAATTAATTGTGAAATTATACAATTATAATACACCTTTCGTGTTGCATTCAGTTGGGCATATGTGATTAATGAATATTGTGTTTAAAATAGTTACATATGATTGCATAATTGGGGCAATCTCTCTCTCTCTCTCTCTCTCTCTCTCTCTCTCTCTCTCTCTCTCTCTCTCTCTCTCTCCTGGAGATAGTGTTGGAAATATGACACTAAATTAAATAGAGGCGGATACACTGTAAGACGCCTGTTACATGATTTGAAAGGAATGTAATCAATTGTGCCAATTTAAAAATGAAATAATATACATTGTATAGACGAAATATGTGTTTACTTTGTGTCAACAAACAATGGTTTAGTTTTAATGTCTTCCTAGCAAATCTTCTATACTGGCTAAGTCCTCCCTGCCTCTCCGAGATGTTGAATTCATTAATATCAATGTCTGTGATAGCCCATACCTGGAAAACTATAGGATGGAATTTAATAAAACCTGCTCCTTATTATGTATTGGATAATATTTTCGTTGCAACGAACTTCGCAAACCCAGTACGTTTTCCATGAAACCCTTGTTACTTTATGGTTTAAGACAAACTCGTGCCGTTTATTTATTAAACTACAAAGTGATTTAAACACTTGCGTTTTCCCCCTAGAATAACATTCTCACTTTCAATATGACAGTGAGACAATGACAATTAGAAAACACAAAGAAATGACAAAGTCAGTTTTAATGCCTCGGACAGTAGTTTGTTCTAAGTCATATCGCCACATCTGCTGTCATAAAATGCTGCTAAATATGTGGCAGAAAGAGAAATATGATTCACGTTTGTCATACCAAATATCAGTGTAGTTTTATGATACTATTTGGGTTATTATTTATGAAAAGAGAATCTTAAATATTCCGTTGTTAGCGGCCAAACGATACAGTCAAATGTTGTAATTGTCACGCTAAGAAAATTACTGTTTGCTGCAAAATAAGTTTTTATTTAGACTTATGTGAATGCGAATTCAGTTGCGATCAGAAAATAAAGAAAGGAAGTAAACCTTGAACTGTGATGTGTCAGAAGGACAGTGTCATATTACATTAACACAGATAAGCTTCATGTCAGCCGTAATTGTATATTACACGTTACATTAAGTGAGATATCAATAGACGTAACTTTAAAATATTAATTTTTCATTATACTATGTAACAGGTCCTTTGAAAGGTTTTAAGCTATGAAAAAATCATACATACATACATACATACATACATACATACATACATACATACATACATCCATACATACATACATACATACATACATATGTACGTACGTACGTACATACCCCATTATTAATATATATATATATATATATATATATATATATATATATATATATATATAGAGAGAGAGAGAGAGAGAGAGAGAGAGAGAGAGATAGATAGATAGATAGATAGATAGATAGATAGATAGATAGACAGACAGACAGACAGACAGACAGACAGACAGATAGATAGATAGATAGATAGATATATAGATAGATAGATAGATATACATAGATAGATAGATAGATAGATAGATAGATAGATAGATAGATAGATAGATAGATAGATAGATAGATAGATATATAGATAGATAGATAGATAGATAGATAGATAGATAGATAGACAGACAGACAGACAGACAGGTAGACAGATAGATAGATAGATAGATTAATAGATAGATAGATAGATAGATATATAGATAGATAGATAGATAGATAAATAGATAGATAGATAGATAGATAGATAGATAGATAGATAGATAGATAGATAGATATATAGATAGATAGATATATAGATAGATAGATAGATAGATTGATAGATAGATAGATAGATAGATAGATAGATAGATAGATAGATAGATAGATAGATTAATAGATAGATAGATAGATAGATAGATAGATAGATAGATAGATAGATAGATAGATAGATAGATGTACATATACATATGTACATATGCATCTACATGTTTATTTACTTATATACATATGCATCTACATGCACATATACAAATATACATATGCATCTACCTGTACATATTTATATGCATCTACATGTACAATTACATATGCATCTACATGTAATATACATATGCATCTACATGTACATATATATGCATCTATATGTACATATACATATGCATCTGCATTTACATAAACATATGCATTTACATGTATATATATATGCATTTACATGTACATATACATATGCATTTACATGTACATATACATATATAGATATGCATCTACATGTACATACATACAAAGGCATCTACATGTACATATAAATATGCATCTACATGTACATAAACATATGCATCTACATGTACATATACATATGCATCTACATGTACATATACATATGCATTTACATGTACAAATACATATATAGATATGCATCTACATGTACATACATACAAAGGCATCTACATGTACATATAAATATGCATCTACATGTACATAAACATATGCATCTACATGTACATATACATATGCATCTACATGTACATATACATATGCATTTACATGTACATATACATATATAGATATGCATCTACATGTACATACACATGTACACATACATATACACCTACACATACACACATAAAAATACACCTACACCTACATACCTACACATATACCTACACATACACCTACACCTACACACATACACATACACCTCCACATACACACATACAACTACACCTACACACACACCTACGCCTACAAATACACACACCTACACCTACACGTACACACACATTCACCCACACGTACAAACACACATACACGCACACACACACCTTCACTTACACGTACACACCTATACCTACACCTACACAAACACACATACACACACAACTACACCACACCTACTCAAACACCTACAAAAACACACATCTACATATACACATACGCACACAATTACACATAAACATATGCACACACCTGTACATACACGTACAAACACAACTACACATACACACCTACACATACATACACTTCCATATACACATACATGCATGTACACACAGATACACATACACACTTACACACACAAACACACACATATACGTACACATACACACCCATACGCATACATACATACATATACAAACAAAAACACACATTCAGATACACATACACATACACACATACACATAGACACACATACACATACACTTTCACACATACATATACACACATACACACTTACAAATACACATACACATACATAAACTTACACATACACACATACACATACACATACACATAAACGTACAAATACACATACACATACACACAAACACATACACACAGATACACATACACACATGTACATATACACACACATATACATACACACATACGCATGCAAACATACACATACACGTACACACACGTACACATACACACATACACACATATTGATACACATACAGATAATACACACACATAATACACACATGTACATACACATATATACATATATTCATACATACATCTACATATATATATATATATATATATATATATATATATATATATATATATATATATATATGTATGTGTGTGTGTGTGTGTGTGTGTGTGTGTACAAATATATATATGCGGGAGGATGGGGCGGGAACAGAGTTTGAGGATGGACAATTATCAATTGATTAGCAGAGATTAATCGTTTTATAAGATTAACATGTAAGCAGCACTATTTTCTAAATTGGCATACCATATCCTCGTTGTTGAACCAAATTAGAACTTCAGTTTTTACAAAGCAAAAGTAATGCGTTTTGTATAGTGCAAAACGCTATCTCAGATAGATATTTGAGAGGTAGAAAGTATTTGCAAGTGCATTTAATAGCTGTATTTCACCACTGAGGCACTGGCTTTCTTTTTTTCGTATGAGTGTGTATTATACTTACGTATATAATCAGATTCAAAATGATCTATTAGGGTTTGATTTTGTAATACAATTTGAAAAAATGCTGGTAAAATAATTGTATTCATGACATGATTGTTAAAGGCTTCCCGTAAATTATTTGTTTGTGTAAACTATCAAAATAATGGGACAATGAAAAATTACCATAGTAATTACTACCCGAAAAATAGATTGATATTCTGGTATACCTGTTAAACTGTGATCAATCAAAACTATTGGCACATCGTCTGATTAATGGCTATTGGAAAATCAGCACAATCAAGACACCTTATTCCTTATTTATAACTTTATTGATTTTTCAAATTCATAATAATGTAGGTTCTCTTAACATTCTAACTTTGTAATCTAGTCAACTATTTGTTAAATGCTACTGCAATTGTTGATTCTACTTTTTCTGCTGCTTTGTTCTAGGCAACATATTCGTAACAATAATTAGAGACCGTTCCAGAATCCAAATTTCCTTAAAATATTTCAGAGAATTGCGTTTGAAATTTAAGTTTTTTTTTTTTTCTGAATTGAATATGTCCAAATTAAGATTAGAGTAACTAAGAGGGCGCCTTACCAGTAAGCTTATTTATGATTACGATAACATCAGACAGCAGATTATAATTGAAGAGTTCAAACATTTCACCTATAGTGACGTCAAGACCTGCCTCAATTAGCAAATCTTGGGCACTTCGGAAATGATCATCGGCAGCTGATGATTACTCCTTGACTCATAAAGTTTCATTAGTGAATCAGTCTTCCTTTCAGCAGTGCATTGGTACCTAAACATCTAAAACAATACAACAAAATATAAAAATAGTATCAGTCTGATCTAAGTACTTCAGAATCTTAATTTTGCACAATCTATATGCATCAAGATTCTACTACAACTGAACTTGTATCGATGTAGACTGTATTGACAAAATTGTAAATGAAAAATAATTATTTAAAAAATGATATTTTCAAAAAATTCTGAAGAACTCCAATCAGGGAAAGACACAATATATTTCAGCAATGAAATTCCACATGGACATGATCATTATAAAAGATGCCCTTTGGTCAATAATGCAGGGTTTTAAAAAAAAAAAACAATACCATCTGATCAAAATAATTTTAAAGCCGATTTCGATGGCGTTAACATCTTTTATGACACATTAACTAATCATCTAGAAACCGTTCAGAAAGTCTTTGATTAAGGTAGATAAAATTGAGTTGAACATATTATGAGATGCGGTGAATTTAACCTGTAGCAGTTTTGTTCAAGGCTATTTCTGAATTACAGTGCCTTTCAGTAAAAAGCAATTGATGATGTAAAATGTAAAGGTACACCCCTTACATGTACACCTTCCCTACCGTAGACCTTCTGGACATGTTTGCGTCAAATCATTAGGCATCAGCTTGGCAACACCATATCAATTGACTCGTCGTCACCGTACAGAAAAGATACAGAATTTCAGCATCAACCATGTCGAGCACTGGAACCTGTTTATTTGGATTTAGTACGGACAATCGTGATAAAGAGTATACCAAAGTCATGTAAATCTGATCCAATTCCAACATCACTAATGCTTGAGTGTTTAGACCCAATATTGCCTTCACTAACTGATGTTATTAATACCTCTCTCTCTCTCTCTCTCTCTCATCCGGAGAATTCCCATAATTTTTCAAAACTGACATTGTAAAGCCTCTGCTGAAGAAACCAAAACTAGACCATAACGATTTATAGAAGTAACCCCCAGTTTCTAATCTCCCGTTCATATCAAAAGTCTTAAAAAAGGTGTTCTAGCCCAAGTTGTATTCCATTTGAATTCAAACAGTCCTTTGAGCAATGTACACTCTGAATATTGACCTTGCCACAGTACTGAAACTACTCTTCGGAAAGTAGTTAATGACATTTTCTCTGCTTTGGAAAGCAGAAAGATTACAGTCCTCACCCGCCTTGATTTGTCAGCAACATTTGACACAATAGATCATGATATATTACTTCACCGTCTCCAGCATGCATTTGCTATCGGCAATACAACGTTGCTGTGGTTCAAGTCCTACTTAGTCAACAGGACACAAATTGTATCTGCAAATGGAAGACACTCCAACCCAGTTGATCTATGTTGTGGCGTTCCACTGGGTTCTGTTCTTGGACCTGTTCCCTTTATTCCATGCACTCAGCCGCAATTAACAGTCATAGATCATCGCCCACTGTCTCACAAATTGTACGGTGATGACACCAAAGTGTACAAGTCTAGCCACCCGATTGAAGTTGATGCTAACATCCAAGGAGTAGAGAGGTGCATTTCTGATGTGAAATCATGGATGGCATGTAACAAGCTGCAGATGAATGATGATAAAACTTAGGATATTCTGACACACGACATAAAGACTTTCTCATTCACATCCTTTACCTCAAACAATAAATATCAGCAACACCAACATTAAATTCACACAGTAAGTACGAAACCTAGGTGTTACTCTAGACAGTACTCTCACATTGCACCAACATGTCATGAACATATTCAAGGCTAGATATCTTGAGCTGAAAAGCATCAGCTACATTCGCAGATATATTTCAGTTGATGCCACTAACACAACTGTGTGTTCATTAGTACTTTCCAGACTGGACTATTGTAACTCAATTATGTCTGATTTGTCTCAATATCTCCTCCAGGAACTTTACAAAGTTCCAAATACAGCTGCTCAGATCATCCTTAGAGTCCCACGATCAGAGCACACACCCATGCTGTTCAGTACTCTACACTGTTTATCCATTCGATCCAGAATCAAAAACAAAATGTGTACTCTGTGCTACATTTCACTGACCGGCTTCAGTCCAGCATACCTATCCGGCCTCACCCATGTGTATAAACCAGCAAGATACTTACGCTCCTCTTCTGACAATCGTATACTCATTATTCCCACTATGAAAACGAAGTCATATGGACAACGTTTTTTACATACCACGGCCCAGCAACGTGGAAGGAATTGAACATTGAAAAATACCCATTGATCCCTTTCAAGAGTGCTCTTAAAGCTCACCCGTTTCTACTGCAAGAACAAATTTAAAGACATAATAATGTTTCCTACTTTACATTTTTCAACATTTGTATGTTTTCTAATTTCATGGTGTTTGTTTTTATTTTTGTTATTTTTTAATCGTATCATTATAAATGTTGTAAAGCGCTTTAAGCTTATCAAGAGTCGACGCCATACAATGTCCACGTTATTTATTATTATTATTATTATTATTATTATTATTATTATTATTATTATTATTATTATTATAATGAGAATATTGGCTGTGACTGGATTTAATTTGACGTTTTACTCAAACTCTTTCCATAATTACTTACACACTGACAAGTTTATTGAGTAAGAGATGTAAATTTCATTACTCCGACAAATGCTACGATGTGTTTGATCAAGTAAAGATGTGCTTAAGACTCAACTATTTTTTTTAGCTCCAAACTTCAATCAATTATTTAAAATGTATATTGATTTAAGTGATGTAGCGGCTGGTTAAGTATTGCCTCAAGACTGATATGCATAATCCAGTGTAGTTTTAAGCAAGCGACATTTAAATTGTAAACACTCGACAATAAATGCTTGACTTTGACTTTTTACATACCACGGCTTTGCAACAATTTGAGGTGTACAGTTCAGCTTTTGGACTTATTAGTTTTATTGAGTGGTCTTCAGCGAGATGTGGTTCAACTGTTGGTGAGGAGGTACTACAGTTCCTAGGCATTTCTTTTTACAGGTGACATTAAGCAATGATTTCCACAGGTCATTTTCTTTACAATCAAAGAAGTTGATAACTGGAATGACTATATACACTATTGCTACATGACGCCTTCAATTCGTTTTCGATCCAACGAAGTCACTGAAAGTATTTAATTGTAATGCAATTTTTTTATCACTGTTTACAGATTGTTGTTTATGAGATGAATGTATAAGCTTCTTCTATATATCCTGCCTATTTATGTTCCTGACTCATCGTTAGTTTTGTCCTTGCTGGTATTTTGTCTCCATATGGGTAGCGACACGAATTCAATTAAACATCATACATATATTAACACCATTCAACCTATAGTGGTCTTAACAAGAATTCTGTGAGCAACTATGCGTACCACTAAGTTATGTTATTAAAAAAAGCACAGGGAATAATATCCCGTCCTTGATCAAATTACAAATGATATCGGAAACGCTTGCAGAATTGGTTGTTTTTCTGGATGCTTTGTATGGGTTTGACAGTTTTGTTTCCACACAGAATACCAACAACACTACACTAAAAGGGATATATATCATTTTAGTTCAGACAATATCCACCTTGAGACGACACAAATTCGGATGGACTCATACAATACACTTTGGTAAGTCTTGTCCAGTGCTTTGCCAAGCTGGTTGTGAAATGAAATGAATTGTCTCCAAGAGACCTCGAGCACAAAAGTAATATCCTGCAGGAATTAACATGTCATACATAATTATATTTTAATGAGAAGGTTGATTTTTTTTAACGAAGTAAACAACTCAATCAGGTTAATAGTCCAGGTGTATGGACGGAGTTATTTGGTCGTGAAACAATACATTATTGTTGGAAAGTATATCCATGGAACTTTTACAAACTTGATTTTTGGACGCAGATGGTTCAACTGATTATGTTTCAGAGTTGCAAAAGATTTATGTGACCAGCAGAGCTGTTGCTGTCGATGGAATGGCTAATAATGCTATAACTACTGTCATTACATTTCATTTATGGAGTCGAAAAAGCCAGTAAAAATGCTGAGTAACATTGTTCACAATCGGATTGCTCTCTATTGCAATCTCCAGTTACAATCACTGTAGCTAAGACAAAATACGTGGCGTAGATATTATCGGGAAAAGATGTGTTCCATTTTAAGGGATACGTTCTCCATACCACAACCACCATTGCTTTGTTTAGATGTTATGGAGGGGTGAACACGAGTCGGGGGCGAAACATGTTCTTAACATTTACGTCCTTTTAGGGTAAATAACTCAGCTTAGCATCATTGCAAGAATCAAAGCTTGGTGGATATTCATTAAACTGAAATAGTGCACGAATGTGTAGAATTTGTAATCATAATATTGTAAATGAAACACCTCGTTGAATGTGCTGAATAAAATAGTTTTCTACACAATACAAGACGGATATTGCCAGTTAAAATATTTTGCTCTTCTGTAAATGATCTGTTATTACACAAACAGCGTTTATCAGGTGGCAAAACTTTCAATGACGTACATTATTTACTTGTTTAAAAGAGAAATCTATATACTAGAAGTAAATGTATCGTGCAGAGAAGGAACTTATATAATTTGCCTCGTAGACTCGGTTTCAAGACAATCTGAAGTTGAATCGCTAATCCTCTTATATTGATGTAACATTAACCATTTAAAATCGTACAATTACAAATGAGATAGATCAAAAGAGTATATAATTTTTTTGAACCCTCAATAACATTAATAGGTATGTACATTCTTCTAATCCCAATTACAACGTACAGATTATTTAATCAGTCAACCCGTTCTGGGCACACGAAAACGCTTTTTCATGTACAGGGTGTATTGTAAATTATTAAGCATACGTGAATATATGTTAGAGTCCAGTATTTGTAGAAACATATTCCTAGACTGTTGCATTGTTTCGACAAAACAAGTAATCCGTCGTTGAAGCGTGCTTTATGATCCATATATTCATGATCAGTGTAGGCTGTATTTCCTTGTGAATTAACAAAAACTGACAATAGTGAACATTTTACGATTCCATATTCGAATATTAAACTTCGCTCGAAACGCAGTACATGATACCGCATAGAGGTACATCGTTAATGTATTTAGACCACGTTCTGAACTGGAACAGTTCAAAATACCGTGGATATTTCGCCGACAGCTTGTGAACGTTTCCTGGACTTCTTAATTGGTCATGCATTCCAGATCTTAAAGAAGATTGATGCTCTATACAAATGCTAACGTTGTTTATCTACCAAAGAAATATTATCAGAGGTTAGTAATTATGTCTATTTTGGTTTGGTTAAACGTTCTCGTCCGCTTTTCAAATTTCAACAATTTTCATACGTCACTGCTGTAGCTTCCTCGCCCATCATTGTTAGAATATATTTTCTTTCTTGAATTCCAATATTAAAAGTCATATTACTTTTGTATGCATTTGAGGCAGTGCCATGTGCTGATGATGATCAATGCAATCGGCGTTAGGTTCTCAGTTTCAAAGGACTCTTAACGGATAAAATATTCTCGATATCTTCAAAGTAACTCGAACTTGTAAATGAAACCTGGCACAATTTTAAAAAGTAAATTGAAAATACTCTATTACAATATCACTTAGTACATCGTGATTTATTAATTGTTATTCATGACATCATTTACATTATTAGAACATTACAACCATGATAAACTAATTATATTGTTTAAGTTATACAATCACTTGTTATTTTTTGCACGTGACATAGTATATCGAAAAATGCAATGAAATATATACATGCATACCTCAATTAGTATAAATCCGAGTGAATATTATCCGGCCGTAAGTGGTTATATGCCTTCAGTAGAAAGTCGTATCATGCATAACTTTCTTATAAACTATTAATGAGAAGGTGATATAGATATAGTTTTGCTTCTTGGCGTAATTATGTTAGTAATTAGTTTGATTTTGTTAAAATAAAACAGACCAATTGACTTAGGAAATTAGCAACAAGAAAACATTATTCTGCGTTTGTCACGTTCGGAAAACACTTGATTTCGTTCGAAGTAAGAATCTTTTTATCAAGTATTCGGATTCAGCTTAAGACTATAATACAAATACTTGCAAGATCTATAATGAAGTCCAATTTTTATTTGGCTGTGAATTAATGATGGATACAGCGTCTAAATTTTTCAGTTGAAATCAACAGGGATCGTTCTTGCCACTATCCAACAAATTTGTAAAATGGATAACGGGAGGTGCAAATGTTGTTGCCATCAATAATCGCTCCCAGATATGTTATTTATAACATCTTAAAGAAGGAAAAACCCTGTAATAATTATGCGAGTTTGTGCCAATTACAACTTAAGCTGTCCGAATATTGATCTTATAAAGTAAATAAATCAACGTGAAAACACATTCTGCTTGACAATCGCAGTTACTTAGACATCAAAGTAAAACCGCGACGAAGTTTTAAATTTCAGGTTTTATAGAAAAACCTATAAAAAAACAACAACAGGAAAATGGACATTTAAAGACGATGAAATTTATAAATGATTTTAGTGAGACTTGTTAGTTGATTCAATGATACGTCAACGTTTGTTTTTGCTATGTAAAACAGTACATTACATGTCATATGATAATCTGGATTTACAATGGAAATAAATTACTTTGCACATTTAAGATGGCCGTGGTAAATGGCAAAATACAGTACACCAATTAATTAATGACTTTTACTCTAAAAACTATTTCATGGACAACACTAACTAGATTACAGTAGATTCATGTTTAACAAAGTCATTAACGAGCCAGACACATACATTACTTATTCTAGTACAATGCGGCAGAACTTTGCAAGAGAATCCTTCTGATTTTACCTGGACAAGATGACTCATCACTGCATGATTGCTCATTTAAATTGAAATGTATCAAGTGAGTCTCAAACCGAATATCATGACATACTCAAATTTAATTGGATCAGTTTCTAAAATTGCACATTACATAAGCGGAATGAGGATATTATATTTATCGATTTTCAGTAATGCCATGTTGTCAGTGTCAATCATGCCGCATACAAGATTTAGTCTTCACATTATTTGATACCCAGACAGATTGTCATCCAAAAATGAAATTTCCAAAAGCTTTGTTTCTGTTTTGAGACCTCTCTCAGACTTCCCCTTTCATTCTTTATTGCCATATTCCTAAATACAGTATTTTACTTGATGCAAAACGACTTTACATTTGTTGATAATTTAAGCATTTTATAATTTGCTTCGCTGTCGTAAGTACCTGAAAAACTAAATAAAATAATGATTTCCACGGTAAACTTGATTTTCGAAACGTCTCTGAACATTACGAGCTATTCATCTAATCAGGAAATTATTATCTAATGATTCATCATTTTAAAAGCAAGGACTTCGCTAGTTTCTGTCAGTATGGACGTAACATGATAAGTAAATATTTCTAATTAATCACCAAGGAAGTTACATTTTACAAATGATGACATCTGAAATTAAAGTTCCCAATGTTGTCTGTGTTGTTAGAGGTTACGAATCACTCTGACGCGGATGATTTAATGTATTCATAACATTCATTGCAGGTATATATTTCAATTAAAGGGATATATACAAATGTCAAATATCTTTAGAATGTGTATTATTCCATGAAACTCTCAAACTATTGTTTCCTCAAATATTCAAGAAAAGCATGTTATGTTAATGCCGGTTGTAACTATGGTGTTCAGACATGAAAAAAGGACTCTCTCTCTCTCTCTCTCTCTCTCTCTCTCTCTCTCTCTCTCTCTCTCTCTCTCTGCCAAATATCTAATGATCTAGCAGTTTGAACCAAGTAGTAATTTTATGAGGCAATATATAGATAAGAAGAATAAGATTATAAAGGAAAACAATAGTTTAACACACATGCACATTATTCTTTACGAAGTGTAATCGATTACAACTACATGTATATACTTCCCTATTAGTCCGTTATGTTTACGTAGTCAATGTTCTGTTATACTTCTTGGTTATAATTATATTTTTTATATATTAGTTCCTCTGTTGGAATAAATATTTATTGGGTCGATGTTAATTAATCGTTTGAATTTTTTGTTTCATTTGTAGTATGTGTTGTCTGAATCTTTTTAAAAATAAAGACGAGTCATCGGCGGAGATATTAAAACAACTGAAGTACAAATACGGTCTTGAAAATAAGATTTGATATACGGGATTGATTGATTTCGTAAATTAATCACCGAGTATAAACGTCACGTACGAATTCAGTGGGACAGTACAAATACATAACGTATCATCTCATAGAAAGTTGTATATAAGCGCTAAAGATCTGAGTTGGTCGCAAATGACACTGTCATTTTTCCAACTCAGTTCAAGTGAAGATATTGATCACGGAGTTGATAATGGAGATGGTGTTCATGGGTAAAAATCCACACACTTCCAGTACAGCAAGAAATGACACTACTTTGTGGCCAAATTGATTATGGATCTTCACTCACCTGAGCGATTGCATGCAAATATTTTAGGCTTTGGAATAGCTTGAAGTTAAGATTTATTCCAGTATAAACTTTTGTACAGATATGCTACGCATGCTTACATGAACATATCTCCGTCTATCCTGCACTCAACAACTGCATCAACAATGGACCTATCGTATTTAGTTCATGAAAAAGAGGCTTGAGAATAGTATCAGATGAAAGGTATATCATGTACCACATGTAGATGAATAGCATCAGTAAAATCTAGATTACTTTTGTTAACAAATTTCTGCCATATATTATGTCAAACCTTACAGTAAGTACAACGTTAAAGGACGGCACAAATGTCTCACATATTTTCGAGAAGCCCTCTCATTATTAACGACTATCTTCAGATCTTAATATGTGCCACGTTACAATCCATCCATTTATCGTACACGATTATGAGATACGCTGCATCCAGTAATAACATTGAAGTGGCAATAACTGTGACTCAAATAGCTGGAGAGCGGAAATTCGTTTTTATGCGTGTTTAAATGTCATGTCAGTAATAAATAAACTATTTTGCAGCTATCCGTTACACACAGCGACTAGTTAAAATCACAAGGATATATTAATATACCGTATCCAGCTGGAAGGAAACATGAATAATAACTTTGAAAGAAATCAAGGTTAGACGCTTTTTTGCAATGTGCACATAATAATTGTGACAATATGTATCACAATCTGTAAAACAATAAACTGCTATGTTAGCTGCGTGCACACGAAGGGTGAAGGAAAGAATAATCAACAAAACCAAATGACTGTCTGTCTGCCTGCATACTACATGTATGTATGTATGTATGTATGTATGTATGTATGTATGTATGTATGTATGTATGTATGTATGTATGTATGTATGTATGTATGTATTTGGGATTATTTCAATTCATTCAAGGATATTGTTGATACAACAAGATTTTTGGTACATTAATAAATTCAAGGTAACTTGACATAGATTCAATATTGGAATCTAGTTGGATATACACTGGAATTTCCTATGTACACTTGGACTTGGAACATAACTTGTTAGTACTATTTGAGATTTAATTCACAATGCTGAAAGTTAATTTTATATACGCACTTTGTGTTCTGGGAAATAAAAATATTTAATATTGCTAAACGTGTTATTTATTCGCTCAAGTCTCTCACTAAGTTTAAGATCTTAAATTGTAACAACATAAACAGAATCAGAATATTGATGAATCCCCCACTTGAAATAGTGGTTTCCTTGCTGGCCTGTTTATGACAATGTCATAAACACCATAGTAACAAAAATCTTTTGTACGATGTTGGGATAATTCCCTTCAATTTCACTTTGTCTTTATTTGTCACTTTGTATTCATCGGCCACGTTTTGTGAAATCCTTGTTGAATTTGATTTGCAATCACTAAAGAAAGCAATTCAAGCACATACTGAAAACTAAATAATATGTGAAAGGCTACTAGGCTTCAACAAGCCTTTTCTACTTTCAGCAGCAGAATCGTTATCACCTGCCTTCAGGTGAATTATAACTGATGAAATAACCCTCTATTCAGATTTGAGCAACGCTTCTTGATATTCGGACTGATTTAGCTTACTTTTAATTTTTTTGTGACGCAACATCCCATTAGCTGGAATTGGGTCATAATATTAAACATTTATGCAAAGATATAGACGATCTCCAATTATATTATAAACTTTAGAAGTCCAGAGAATTTCAGCAGTGAAGCAGTGCCGCTTGTGTGGTACCTAAGGGGAGGGTCAGACATACCGTACCATATAATTATTAATTGGTAACTGTTATCGGACAAATGAGATAAAACAAATTCTTAAAAAAGGGAGATGACAACGATGATCAAGAAAAGTGTACTAAGCTGTCTCTAAATTAAGTAGCCGAATATAATTTTACTTCATTACTTATGTGCCATAAATACACAGGTCAACGATTTAATCGATTTAATCGTCATATAAGTGATGTAATGTTATTTTGTAAGTGTCAAAATACGCGGATGTTAGTATTATTACATGTGGTGGTTATCAAATTATTCTGTATTCGATAATATGAAACTGCAAGGAAACAAATTCACCTACTGATTTTTGGAAGCTTGTATCAAGTCAATTGTCGCTTACACTGCAACATAACTCTTCACGCCCCCGCCCCTGAAAATCACAAACACACCAGTGAGAAAATAGTTTCAAAGAATGTCATAAAACTAAAAAAAAAAACAGGAAGAAAGGAATCTTGTATATTCCGAATTCCTATGTTACGTTTGTGTTTAATTTTCCTTAATACTCATTAGCAGGTTGTAATTCAATTCCTAAAATGAACTTTCTTCGTTCTGGTTGATTTACATACAAAACAAACAAACATGTTGTAACTTTTCGCTCAGCAATAATATCTTTATACTACAAAACGCGGGAAAAACTATTTAAATGAATGTATCACATATTGGGTATTAGTGTATTGAAAATCTTTTGTACGATGTTGGGATAATTCCCTTCAATTTCACTTTGTCTCTATTTGTCACTTTGTATTCATCCACTGCCCTAAATTACGCACATGCTCTGGTCTTTTTACTAGCTTGAAACAGTTATAACTTTAATGATTCTTTCCTGTAAAAGAGTGCAACTGAAGAAAACAACTTGATCTCTCAAAGAATTGTATGCATTTACACTACATTTATATTTTGATTATAAACAAAATCTGCTAGGGAATAGTCATGATATCATACACGTTTAGGGAGATGTTAGTCTGCGCATTAACATATTGGATTTGAATTAAATAACATCCGGAGAGGATATTGTTAGTTATTGTCAGGAAGCAGAGATTTCAATTTTGAGGACGTCAAATAATGTGACATTTAGACAGAAAATATCACCTTGCCGTGTTACATCAGAGATACACAGACAAACAAGCAAAGCGGAGAGTATTTATCATTTATGTGAGAAACATTTCATAAACGTTCAATATTGTGGGTCCATGTAAGCAACGCTTGCAGATAACTTTACCAGTACTTGCATAGAAAGTATGCTAACGGAAAGGAGTGGGATTTAACTTACCTATTATATTCCATAAAATATTGTAAAAGATTAAAAAGACGATGTTGCAGGTAATGCAATAAGATACTAGAATTGGAATCCATATCCATGCCCCGCTGTTAGAAAATCTCAGGTATATATCACATTGTT
Organism: Unio delphinus; assembly: GCA_029339505.1. Taxonomy (NCBI): domain Eukaryota; kingdom Metazoa; phylum Mollusca; class Bivalvia; order Unionida; family Unionidae; genus Unio; species Unio delphinus. The sequence continues at coordinate 120,290 of JAQISU010000392.1, read as the reverse complement.
CTTTTTATTCAATCCAACGAAAGCATTGACGATTTCGGAGAGGACATTATTGGGATGTGCTAATTGTATGGAACAAGATTGTGCAGCGTGAAGAACACAATAAAACATGTAGTGTTCGACCTTGTGTTATTCTATCTTTAATTCACCAAGTAGTATTGAACTTTACAGTATTCTGTGCATACAGGAATAATCTTAGCCTTGGTTTGTGTCCCCATTTTTAATTCATTGAACGTATAATCTATATGTTTCCAAACGACATTCTGCTATACAATGAATACAATCCATTAAAACAGTTACAGGTCGTTTGAAATGATTATCCAGAAAATCAACTTGTATGACATCAAAATATTGGAATTGTATACCATAAAAAAAGTTTGCAAACTGTTCTTCTAACGATTTAACGAAGATGATAGGTTAAAGTTGACTTTCGAAAACTATATTCAGTTTGACTAGGGAAAACGAGGTTTGTTTTTGGTGCCGTGTGAATGTTGTACGCTATATGCTAGATTAACTTCCTACTACAATGTATCGCTCGCTGGTCATGAATATAAACACTTACAATGTGCATAGCATAGAAAAGCACTTGTTGTTTCGTGTCAGATAGTTCGATAATGGCGTCAATATGTATCGGGATAAGTGTCGTACATACTTACATTTAGTGGAACGTTAAACAGAACAATCATGGAACAAAATGATTTCTTCTATATTCAATACGAATTCTTTATTCTTGTACATTTTGGGGGTTGTGTAATCATTTTGAATAAACTGAATTTACTTTTTGAAAAATCGGTTCAAAGTTCAACAGCAAAAGAAATAAAGAGTTTGTAGAGTTTAGAATGAAAAGCGTTAGTTAGATAGTTAGTAGTTAAGGCGTTACGTACAGATCCCGTCTTTCTAAAATAATTACATACTTAATTGCATTCTTTGTTTCGTTTTTTATCAAGAGATTATAGTTTTCCATATTTTATAATGTAGTTTCGCTTGTATGGTTGTTAAATAATTACTTAGTAGCTTCTTTCCTTCCTTACTTACACACGCGTTTTATTGAACTATTCTTGTTTAGAATAACACCGGAACGTATCATCTTTGCTAGCTACGTATTGGGCTTTTTTGTGCAGATATAGTGACCATATTTTATTTTCTAGCTTGCAGAATGGATATCACATACATGCCTTTCAGCTTCCAATTCATCAAAGCATAACAACGTGTACCGAAAACCTCTCCCCAACACCTCCTCCCTTCAGAAACATTTAATTTCTAACGTCATGGCTATAAAATAATGCATTTCAAAAAACTGCACCAATACACCTCAACATTGTATATGAGACTAAGACAACTGATATACCTAACACCTAACGATACGTTTATTTATTAGAAAAGAGATTGGAAATAAGATAAAGTATATTCCAAGGTACCCAAGTAAATGTCGTTACAATGAAAAACGTAGAAAAGAGTAATATAATGAAATTGTTCATATATTCATTAGTTGAAATAGAATTTAAATTCATTAAACGGTGACATACGAGTCACTGGTTGAATGGAAGCTGGTGCCATTTACCTAGATTTTAAACAAAAACTTGGACTTCGATAAATTCCACGTCATGTAAATGATGTAATGCTGTTTTATTAAAAGTTATTAAACACAGATGTCAGACTGATCACAAGTGTAGCTCATCAGGTTTATGCATTTCGTAATAATAAGCCTATGGGAACCGAAAGAAAACTAATTCGGAAAATCATTTCATAAAAATAATGATATGGGAACCGAAAGAAAGCTGATTTGGTTAAGGATTTACATGTTTTTATGAAGAAAACTTTCTGCTTACTGCGCACTTAAAGAATTATGTCCCCAACCCATAACAAGCACAAAAAAAACAGAGCAAAAGTGTTGTTTAATAATCTCATAACAGTATGTAGGCATATTTGTACTGGTGTAGATATTTTTTCTCTCCTTTCAAAACGTTTGATTAGCATTTATCGGCTTGCTATAACACAATTCGTCAATTCTCAGTTGTTTGATTTACAAGCAACTCCATGGTACACGTTCCGTCCTGTAGTTATACATTTAGAAGCAAAATCTGCATATACTTACGTTAATTAATGTATCACTTAACTTGAACCATTCGGAATTTTAAAGATTTTTGCATGGAAATGATTACCACAGATAACAATTTAAATCTCTTTAACGCTGCATTAAATTATTTTGCTGGCCGATTATTTTGGAATTTTACAACGGACGTAACCTTGGGCGCAATATTCGCGATGTTAAAAAACAAAACATACGAGCTATTTCAAAATGTGCATAGCTATTTTAAATGAAATATCGATTTCTCCAATAACTATAACATATCCACTCAACTGTAATGTTGATTACAACCAAGTCTGACAGCGAATCGTGATGTTCTCATAATCATTCTGGTCGGTTTAAACAATGTGCAGTGGCATATTGGATTCGAATTAAATAACACTCAGAACAAAAAATGTCAGCTGTTGTCAGCATATCAAACTTTGATATTTTTTTAGGAAGTTAAACAAAGTGACATTGTGACAGAAAATATCACATTGTCTAACCGGAACAGAGATACACAACAAGGACAGCACCTATCACTCATGCGGTAAGCTACTCTTTAAAAAGTACTGTTTTCGATCCACAAGGCGATCACCGATAGCAGCTAAACAAGAAAAGCAGATAACAAACCAACACACATGGATTGTTATGAAGCGATTTGCGAGGTAAGTGCAAACAGAGTAATGTGTGAATGAATCAATTTTGTCTGCTCTATTTCTTAAATTCAAATTTCCCTGCAGAACATAGAGGTAGCTACAATTTGTAATAAATATAAATATATACTGTAAATATAAATATAAATATACTGTTAACTTGCGTTCGGTTGATATATACAATTCACATGATTTCATTTCATATAACAGATTTAATGTTCTTGTCTCTATGGGAAAAACATCATTTTTGGCAATAAATAGGGGTCACTTTAACCGGCAGAGGAAAATCCCGGAAACCGTTGAATCTTGGCAAGTTTCCACATATAGCCACATGTTTTTGAATAACTACTCCAAAAACGTAGATTCTTTTCAATTATACTTCTTCAAGGCTAAATCCGTATATTTTTTATACGTTTTGTACACGTTCAGCCAATACGATTAATGGCTGACGAGATGAAAAGAAGCTGCTAAATTTTATAATAATTTTGGGACAGCTTCAGATTAAAAATTCAGTTAATATGCGACTAACATAATTCGTTCCTGGATTGATATTATTGGAATAGGGTAGGCCTAATATAAACATCAGAGCGCACTTGCGTGTGGGAGACATTCGAGTAGCGAACAACCGACTTTAATGTCTTTTTTTTTTTGGTGTAATTATTTCTGCATTCAAACATGACACTTCTTGGCGTTTGCAAGCTTGCAGTCTAGTTCAAAATGTCTACATATACAAATACAGGGATGGATAACATTCTTATGGGCAGTTATATATTAAATATGAAAAATGTAGTTTTCTAGTCGTGAAATCGCCATTGTGGCAATAAAGCTGTTTGGATACTATTCCGGTATATTTTTTGCTACCACTAATATATTTAAATATCTAATTATGAAATAATATCTATATGCTATGCTAACAATATACCTAATGTATAGTACTGCAGTGAACACAAAGCGAAAGAAGAATCCCAAATTCCTCTGATGCTTTTTAAAAGAATAATAAATACATTTTACACCAGTCATACAATCAAGATTTGCGAGCCTTTCGAAATAAAATATTATCTTATTTTTGAATGAAATATGATGTAAAAATAAGACAAGAAACATCATGACATGTGCGATTAACGAGACATTTGTGCTAGAAATAAACCTTGAATGATCATTAGAATCAGCCCCATAAAAAAACATCATAAAGTTAATAATAGGATTTGCTCCTATAGGCATGGTTTCAGTTCGAATTTATTTTAGGAAGGCATTATATGGTTGCCCTCCCATTTAGAGAAAATAGTTAAAAAGGTTTCATGTGTATGTGTATGTTCCACCTGATGTGTAGTTATGTGTTTTTTATTTTTCAATTAATTTTATATTTAAATTAATTTTGTCCCATCGGGATTATAGAAGTGTTTTGGAAATGGGTATTTATAGTTTTTATCTTTCCCAAGTGTGTCTTTAGGGTAGTTTGTTAGAGTAGGTTTTATTTATCTATCACTGAAGTCCTTTACCTAATTGATATTGTCAACCTTGGCTACAGGTCATCTGTATGTTGTGTTTGCTATTTGTGTTAGTGCTCTCTCTCTCTCTCTCTCTCTCTCTCTCTCTCTCTCTCTCTCTCTCTATATATATATATATATATATATATATATATATATATTGTTTCTTTGTAAGGATAGCCATTTATCATTTATATCAGATTGTTCCCAGTTGTCCTCTTTAGTGATATCGACCTAAAAAACGGATCATCACTTATTTTGATTATTCCATTTATTTATTTTTTGAATTTTGAATTTCCAGCAAAGACATTCATTAAAGTAATCATGTCTGCGTTTTGTATTATAAAGATATCATTGTTGGGCGAAATGTTTACAACATAATTTATTTATTTCATGTTTGTTTTGTATGTAAATCAACAAGAACAAAGAATTTATTTTTTTAGGAATTGAATTACAACATGCTAATGAGTGCTAAGGAAAATTAATTTCCAGCATAGCTCGGTGTGCTAAGTTTTAATTTTAAGGATAACTATAAAAAAATGTTAAAAAATTATTGGTTTAATGACTGTATTTTTTTCGTGTCGTTCTTTGCCTTATATATAGATAATTCCATTGAGTACGACTGTGTTCGAGTCGGGTGGCCGTACATTTTTTCATCTGTAAATTGTACTTCTCCCGACTCGAGTTGTGTCGTCTCTATTTATTTATTTTTTATGCTCCTTTCCAAAGCTTTTTAAATTGTTTTTATTTATGCTCCTTTCCAAAGCTTTTTAAATTGTTTTTATTTATGCTCCTTTCCAAAGCTTTTTAAATTGTTTTTATTTATGCTCCTTTCCAAAGCTTTTTAAATTGTTTTTATTTATGCTCCTTTCCAAAGCTTTTTAAATTGTTTTTATTTACCCATTAAGCAAGGTGCTCTGGGAAGTACGGGAGCTATACAGAGAAAGAATTTCAAAGTTGTACAGATAAGAACGAGAAAATCTTAAACTAATCTAATTCCTTTATTGGGGCATGCGTGTTGGAAACCCTTATTAAGCTAATCCTTATTCTAATTCTACTTCTTATATTTTTGCTTTGTTTGTTCTGTGTCCCTTTACGTGGGTATTATCCCGACTATTTCATAGGCATGTCCACTTCGCGTAGCGAATTATGATTTAGCCCCATGACGTCCTAATCCCGTACTTACCACTTGAAGGTCCCTTCCCCCCCCCCCCCTTTAAAATATGTTTCTATTCTATTTGTGTTACCCAATAACTATAATCGTCCGCATGTACTCGTGTTATCTACTATATAGTCTGTAATTTTGTATAACATTTTCTTGTTGAAGTCCACGTCTAGATATAGAATATTTGAGTGTTTATACAATGGTTTCCTTAGTATTTTGTATTAGGGCTACCCTTTGCGGTTTGTTGATCGTCACATTCTACCATGGCATGTTTTTTTTGGTAAATGCTGTTTTTTGCACATTTGACATTTTGGCAATACTCTGTCCATATGCTGTCTCACTGCGACCTCTCCTGTCAATCACGCATCATGCATGTATTTGAAGCAGAACGTTGAATGAGCCTGTTTTACAATCAGTCTATTTGTAACATAGCTGAGTAATATTTGGCAAAAAAAGATGAATGGGATTAAGCTCATTTTGATTGATTATATTTTACGAAGCAATTTCATTCTCAGCAGATAAACCACACAATTGTTTTGTATTTAAACTATATGAGCAGAATCATTATTCCATCTATCTTTAGAATGTTTTTTTTTGAAGTTTAACACTTGCATGATGCAAGGTAGTTCATGATTCAAGCAATTGTAATAACAACGTCAATGATGTTCACTAGCGACAGTTCGTAATGCCCATCCGCAGCCATTTCAGATCAATAAATTTATCTTTTACATCAACCGACTGAGTCAGATAAAATAAAGATGCACTTTAATTTCTCACCAAACTGAAATTGTATAAAAACAGTAAACCTCCATTTTATGAATGTACTGTGTCTCTATTGATAAAGAAGATATAGTACACATGCATACAGATCTCATTTGAGTCTAAAACCACGGCACTAATTAGCGTCACATCCAAAATCTACATCATTGACCATTTAGGTGAGTGATTCATATACCAAAAATAGTATTGTATTTGTTGCATATATGTGTGTTCTTTCGTGTCTATTTGTCAAGAAACAAAACTGTTCCACTACTATTGCGTAACAACAAAACAAAATAAAGAAACCCGGGGCAAACTCTATTTATTTAAAGCGCAAGAATGGATTGATGCTGGGACAAAACCATGTATAAATATCATATGTTCCACTGACTGCGAATCAGCCAGATTTTTAACGTATTAGTACCTTTAAAACCGGACGAAACACTTATATTAAGAGTGGATCAAATAAACTTGAAAGGTCTTCAGTATTAACATTGTTTGGAGCAAGGAGTGCTCCTAATTACCAATTACGATAATACAAGAGATCTACCATATGCTGTCGATATTTTGTTGCATTATTATTATTGAAAATATACACGGTTTGTCACATCTTTAAATGTTGACAGTACCTGACAGTCCTGGTGTTTTATGCACTATTTAGACAACGAGAAATATCTAAATTTGCAGGCGTTGATTAGATTTCTTAATCATATCGTACAGAGTTTGCTACTGTCATCGGGTTGTTTCACATTTTGTCTGGAAGATAATACTGTTTTAGCAGATAAGTAAAAACCAAAACTACGACGACTTCATATACAGGATCTTAAAAAGGGATCATTTTAAATTAAACTTATAGCTATTATTGCGAAATAATAAATACACACACACACACACACACACACACACAAAATTGTCACAACGTACGGACGAATTCACACATATCGTGGTTCTATTATCGTTTTTAGTAAGTGGGAAACTTATGCACAACCATACATTTTAACTATACATATGTGCTCTATGAAAAGGTATCAGGTATTCCATTAATGTCATTAAAAAAAAATCAAACCTAATCTCCCCAGTAATTAAGTTATGAGGCATAGTCTTTATGAGTGTATATTGAGAGCATATTACTATATATATATATATATATATATATATATATATATATATATATATATATATATATATATATATATATATATATATATATTACGGTATAGATGTTGATAGCATTAGTTCCATAAACTGACTTTGATAAATATTGTGATACAATTGTGAGCTGAGAATGTTCCATCGTCGAGCATTGTCACCATCAGGATAGAATTCGGACTAGGATTTTCGTTTTATGGGGATGCGGGAGCTAACTAGGTTCAACATTAATTTGTAAAGACGAGAACATACCTTAATTGATGTATCCATTCTTTATTAAACCCACACCAGTCTATATATCAAATGGCTGTTTGTTTTGGTAGGTCGGTCGGTCGGTTGGTAGTTAGATTAGATTAGATTAGATTAGATAGATAGATAGATAGAAAGATGGATGGATGGATGGATGGATGGATGGATGGATGGATGGATGACAGACAGACAGACAGACAGACAGACAGACAGATAGATAGATAGATAGATAGATAGATAGATAGATAGATAGATAGATAGATAGATAACAGTTGTTTTAAACAGTTGTTTTAATATAAATGGTAATCCTTGGTGGTCACATACCTCTCAGCATATTCAGAGCTTAGATGTTGTATTCAAAGTGTCACTGGGACTAAGTTGCGGACCCGAATTGGTTCATTTTGAAAATAAGTACTCTCCGCTGAAATAATAATAATAATAATAATAATAATAATAATAATAATAATAATAATAATTAGGACTTTATATAGCGCCTAATCTTTAGAGGCTCTAAGCTCTTTACAACATCTATAATGATATGAATACAAAAACAAAGCAACAAAAACAAACAATGAAATTGGAAAACATAAAATGCTGAAACTATTTAAGGTAGGAAACATTTGTAGGCCTTTAAGTTTGTTCTTGCTGTTGAAAAAGGTGAGTTTTAAGGCATCACTGTGTCCTTGTGTCTAATTTCAATGAGCAATTCATTCTACGTTACTGGGCCCTGGTATGCAAAAGAATGTTGTCCTCATGACTTCATTTTCATAGTGAGATGCTTGACTGTAGTCCGTTAGTGATACCTAGCACAGAGAACAAATGTATTTTGTGTTTGATTCTGGATCGAATGGTTAGCCAGTGTAGCGTACAGAACAGTGGGGAGGTGTGCTCTGATCGTGGTACTCTAAACATGATCCGAGCAGCTGTGTTTTGAACGTTTTGAAGTTTCTATAGTAGATATTGAGACGACCCAGACAGAATTGTTACAATAGTCTAGGCTTGAAAGTACTAATGAACACACAAGTGTTTTTTATGGCATCAACTGATAGATATTTGCGAATGGAGCTGATGAGTCTCATCTCAAGAGATGCAGCTTTGCATATGTTCATGACATGTTGGTGCATTGTAAGAGTATTATCCAGAGTAACACTTTGGTTTCGTACTGCCTGTGTGAATTTAATGTTATGTTGCTGATATTTATTATTTGAGGTAAAGGATGTGAATGAGAAAGTATTGTGTTGTTATCAGAATAGCCTCAGTTTTATCATCATTCATCTACAGCTTGTTACATGTCATCCATGATATCGAATCAGAAATGCACCTCTCAACTCTATGGATGATAGTATCAGCTTCAGTTGGACTTGTATATCTGGGTCTCATCAGCGTTCAATTGGTTAGACACTGTGGGATGATCTACGACACTTGAGAGCGGCTGAGTGTATGGAATGAAGAAACAGATCTAAGAACATACCCATGTAGAACACCACAACATAAATCAACTGGGCTGGAGTGTATTCCACTTGCAGATATTATTTATTTCCTGTTGACTAAGTATGACTTGAACCAATGTAAGGCTGTATTGTAAATGTCAATTAGATGCTGGAGACAGTGAAGTAACATAGCATGGTCTATTGTGTCAAATGCTGTAGACAAATCAAGGATGGGGAGGACTGTATTCGTTCCACTTTTCAAAGCAGTGATATTGTCATTAAATACTTTCAGAAGAGAAGTTTCAGTACTATGGCAAGGGCGATATGCAAACTATACATTGCTATAAAGACTGTTGGAATGCAAATGAGATACAAGTTTTGTTCAAACAACTTTTTCTAAGATTTTATTTATAGTTTCTCCTTTAGATAAATACTCTCTGCCTTGACACTAGATTTGAAAACTGAGCACTTTGACCGTTTCTATTACTTACAGATGGCTTTTAGGATTCATGTGACGTAGGAAATGACTAGATATTCAAGTTGGAATCTAGGGTGTTTTTAACTTAACATTAACATATATTTCATAGAACAAGATGCAGGTGTTAACAAAGGTCGAATCGCAACATAAGTTCTCTGAATACACTACTATGGTCTTCCCTCAATAAAGTATTTATGAGCTTGCTCTGAATTTTGAATCTTGTAATACTTTGCTATAATTGTCGCATGGTACATATTATTATCTGACTTATGTGTGTACGTTTTCTTATCGTTATTTGAAAGTAGGGTATTGTGGAGTAAATGATAAGAATTATATGTATAGACAGAGATTTAATTTTATTTGGCCACTTTTGTTTCAGAGCACGATGTCCAGTCATAATGACCATACATCTCGGATTGCTTTCCTCCAAGATAACACCGATAACACATATTTATTGACCAACGTATCTTCCGTCCACATCCAGAATGAAGTCGGAGCTACATCGACGACTAGCCCAATCGATAAGTATTGTTTTCCACTGCTATGCATTTTCGGACTTATTGGAAATACCCTTGCACTGATCGTATTTCTTCGAAAGGAGCTTCGGACGACATCATGTAATCTGTACTTGGCAGCAAAGTCAGTATCCGACAATGGATTTCTTTTTATCATATTCCTTATCTGGATCAGCGATATACTTGACTTGGGCATAATGACGACAAATATCATATGCCATCTCAGCATCTTCTTTGGATACATTTGTGGTGCTGTTTCTGTGTGGCTAGTGGTAATGGTAACGATAGAGAATTATATTCGCATATGCCGCCCATTTAAAGTAACACAGTTTTGCACGACGATGAAGGCGAAGTTTCTAATCGGGGCGTTCTGTGTTGGAGCCTTAACCTTATATCATCCCCCAATGTGGATCTTGTCGGCAAACTGCGCCTTAAATCCAGAATTCGCTATAGTCATGCAGGCACTTGTACTAACTGATTCACTGCTCACATTAGTGGTACCAACGTTTCTTATCTCTGGTTTTACGCTCACAATAACGTATAGTTATATCAAATACTTGCATATAAAGAGGAAACGTAAACCATACAGATGCAGGAGACCAAACAACAGTCCCCAGTCTAAGGTGACCAAAATGCTATTTGCGCTAACCGTGATATTTGTTGCACTAAATTTTCCAAGTCACGTTATTCGTACAAAGATACTTATAAATACATACATGATGGGGAGTGAAAGATCTCCGGAATTAGACGGTATATTCCTTGGTGTTTTTCTGCTTATGTACTATTTGAGTTTTTCAATTAACATACTGATTTATTTAACATTCGGAGAAAAGTTTAGGATTTGTTTTATAAATTTGTTTTGCAACAGGGAAACAATAATGGTCAGAAAGAGTACTGATTGCGTACCTTCTAGGATTAATCAAAGGAAACCTATACGAATATTGTAAATAATCAATTCGTATCAACAACATAGATCTTGACTATCTTTTAAAACCAGGAACGATTACGAAACAGAGGCTAATCAATCATTACTTTTACTGGATTTTGGTCTCAACAAAATTGATATTTCCTATTCTGCTTCTATTGCTAAAATATTTGAAAACATAAATCCGAAATCACCATTTCATTGTAAGGTTTTTAGAGTACTAACTAGAGTATACAATTTCTAATGAGATGGAACCGTCACAAACGCATATCAATAAATTCACGAACCAAACGAATGTCTAAAGAGTTTGTTAAAAGCAAAATAGTTTTCATGAGCTGTGCAATGATAGATTTTCTAACACCATTATTCCAGGAATTATTTAATTTTATGTTGTATTTATACTTTGTTATTTTGTAAAAGCACACATTGTAATATTATTTCCTTTTGGATAAAGTATTAAGTTCTTTAGGAAAAGAGACCAGGACAAATCGTTTTTCAAATTTGTTGCAAAATGGTTTCAGAAAGTGAGAAATTGATTTCTCTTTTTAATCGTGAATGTTATCTGAAAAGGAAGAGAATAATATTTTTCTTCATTATTATTTTTAAATTGTTTTAAAATAGTCCATACATGTAGATTCTCTGCAGCAAAAAAAAATATGAATAAGCGGAACTAACTCTCATTAATACTGGACTCTAATACGGACATGATAAAGAGTATTATGTTGAAAAGATATTAATCTTTCTGCAGACTGAAAGGTAGAACATTTCTTGTTAAATTAAACGAAGTTTGTTTGTTAGACAATGTGCGTGTGCATGTGTTTTGTGATTGGAGGATACAGTTAATGTTTTTGAGAATCAGTCACAATGAAAACAACTTGGTTAATAACAGTTCTAAGATATTTAAATTAATTGATGCAGTTGTTATGTTGATGGCTTGTTAAATTTAGAACCTGGGCTGTGTTTTCCGATACTGAGTGTTATGGTCATCTTTTTCTACCAGTAATTAGTTTGCTTTCCATGGTAATTCCATTTATTAATGGTCACTCTCCGATAGAAAAATATAGAAATATGTACCTCTAACCATCGTACCAATACACACACAAGTGATGAAACCACATCCGCATCGCCAGTGACACCTCCTCAAAGTGAAGCTAGAATTAAATCTTTTAATCTCTCCCTATCTCTCTTGTTTGAAAATGGGAACAAAACTGTGTTTCATGCAAAGTAGTTTTGGTTTGGGTTTGTGAGTTTAAGCACTTTTTAGCGTATTTAAGGCTATACGTAACTGCCAGAATATTTTGCAGAGGAACAAACCACGAAAACTGAATGAAAAACCACCAGATCCGTGAAGGTACTGACAAGCTACACGCTGACTAAGAGGCGAAATGAAGTGACCTGTAAATAAAGGCTTGGGTATTAGACAACTCTACCACTCATGTCTCCCAAATGAAAACATTTTCAAACTTTGAAATTATAAAGTAGAAACCAGGAGCTATACTTTTGTGGAAAAAAAATGTTTGTTTCAAGATCGTGATAGAAAGCTAATCAGCTTTCTTTATAATATCCTTATGATGCTATGTACCTGTACAGGTGTAGAATGCATAGTAACGGAATAAAAAGAAGACTAACTTCAACAGGATAATACTAACAGCAGACCCTTTAAAAATAAATTGATCTAATATATTTAAATTTAAGTAAAATTTGGAGCAAGGTATTTGCGATCACAAACATGTTGTATGCGATATGAGGTAATTTTTTAAACGAAATTTAAAATGTCCACATCAAACATTCACCCACTTATTGATTTATTGTATGAAGCCAAACTCCGTTCTTTGCCTTTTGCCGAGCTTTTCCATTTACATATAATACAACACTGGAAGACAGCTGTAATAGGACATTTTCCATTCAACTATGAAATCTTTCGTCTGCTCGAAGTTACAAAATAATAACCTTCTATACATACATCGCATTTTTAAAGTAGCAGAAGAGAGGAGGAACAGATCAAACATAAGTAAGGGACCTTTCAACAAAGCCCCATTTCTGCAAAATAGGGCTAAACAAACTACCATTGTAGCAAAAGAGTCTTGACTCATTAACTATCCAATGGCAAATCTGAGACTGTCTTTAATGGGGTCGAACCAGAACAAATACGCGACCGACCTTTTCGGGATGGACCACAATCACTGCTTCATTTCTGAATCTGAGTCTAAATAAATGGTATTTTAGCCAAGTGATATTGACTTACTAATCATCCAAAGGTCAATACGAGGTATGTATGTATGTATGCATCGTTGCTGTCCATGCAAGCGACCAAAAAAAATCCACGTTGACTTTAGAGCGCTCCTTCCCATCAAGGTCCTATTGTGAGATTTTAATTTTACATGCGGTAATGCTTAATAATCTTAGGCTAGCAAAAGGGAAATATTACGACCAGGGTGATTGATGTTGAATGTCGGTTGAATGAGTTTCTTTGTTATGGTTTTTCTTCTGTTTCGTCAACACAAACCTTTACGAGTTTCATAGATTCCAAGGGCTGTCTAGTCTGATTTTCAGTTATGTAATCAAACACACACGCCCAAGTGAACCCTGGGTCCCATAAAATGACCATCCTTATTTGGGTTCGGAACGGGGCATATGCAAGTGTACCTGGATTACTTTTACAATTCAACAGTATTTTCAATGCATCGCAGACACTACCACTCCTTAATAATGTCTTAAACGCTGACAATATCCTAGTCGTCCTCTGGGATCAAACACGTGAGGTAAGTTTCCAACTTTGATCGAAAAATAATACATACGCCACTGCCTCCATTAATAATATACGGCTAAAATAATTTTCATGTACTATATCAGCAGCAATGATAAAAGCGCATTACAGGCAATGTAATATGGACATTCACACCATACTGATAAAACATTAGTGTACAAGAATTTAACAGAGAATTTACTAAGTATCTTATCATTTCAGTTGTATTATCACAATAGGTATTAATTTTACGGAGCACGGAGACCTTGCCTGCTATCATTAGCGATCAATTTACACAGGTATTTTTAGAGACTTGATACTTCGCCGAGGCGAATGTCTAAATATGAATCGAATTGGTTATCCGGTAATTCGCTGAGGTAAAACAAAAATACGTTACTCTTTATACTGAACTCTTTTAATGCCAAATGATTTGTATGTGGGTCTGGCAGCAGAGATATTAACTGTGTACTATAAGCGAATTGTACGTTCTGGTTAAGTCGCTTATTTGCACCAAATATGAAGAGCTGTAACACATTTGGGCAAATATCACAAAACGTTTCAGCAGCTGACAGACTTCTATTTGTTTGTTTCTCCAGTGCCGTGATTAGTTGATACATTTGACCGTGGTGTTTTCTTTTTGGTTTGCCTTTTTCCGCGTATTGTGTTTTCTTTCTGCGTGATGGCACGTACATTTTCCAAATTAGTGTCCGTTCTATCTGTATTCAAGTGATCAATAACTAATCCATCATTGATAACGCAGTTAAAACACTCATACAATCGGTGAAGAAAAACAGGTAATTTTTGTTTTGTTTCTGTAATTCCACTAGTGGGGTATCCTATGTCGTTGACATTTCCAAGAGATTGTTTCCATGACAATGTATAATGACACCGGCCCGATCTGCTGCGAAATTAACTAATATTAGACGCCTCACAAATCCATTGCGATTAATATCTTTATCAGCTTTCTCTCTACATGAATTCCAACTTTTCTAATATAACATTTTTTCAGCAGATGAATATCTCTCTAAATAATACTGTGCGTCTTTTATTCTGACTTTTTTTTTTTTACAAGCGTTCATTATTTCTTAATATCGTTTAAGCTCTCGATAATATCGTCCACCACAAGATATATATGATTCTGTTTTCTCCTTTATTCCAATTCCGTTTTGCAGACATGGTTGTGTCCTATACTGCAACTGCGAGCACTGGCCATGTGATAAGAACGATGATCAACTGGACAACTTATTTCACAAGGTCGGACTCATCGAATCATGAGCCATCAACAACTATATTTTCCTGCATTATGATATTATTTTTGAAAGGATTCAATGAATGAAATTACTTTATCTAATTATTTAGCGATAACTAATTGTACTGTTACAAAACAGCTGATAGAACAGTAATTTAGTCTTACCGGGATAAAACTGGTTTTTCCAAGGTCCAAATGTTTCACATAAATGTTTAAAAAAAGAAAGAAATTATTTATTAAAAGCAAGTGTAATTGAGCGAGTATCGTCGATATAAGGGCAAAGACAAATATTTTGTCAGCCAGAAAAGAAAGATTTACGCAGATTGAACCACAACATACTACAAGATTTTACTTTAACAGATTAATAAAAAAACACAAAAAGTCTACCAAATGAGATGCAATTACACGAATATATCAGAATTGTCAAAAATGTGTTTGCGCCAAATGGTGCGCCTTATGTAGTTTACAACTTTCTGGAGAAAGAGCGAACGTGTTCTGCCGTCTTTACAATGAACGACAACACGAGCAGCTACGAATATTAATAATCTTGTAGACGACAAATGATATCTCTTATTTATTTAAATTTGTTGCCAGTGAAGATGATCCAACTTGTATTATTCGTTATAAAGTCACGGCGATATATCAGCGTAGCCAGCGTGGACTACAACTGCAAACTGGTTATGTTTATTGGAATAGACAAACCATACAAAAATAACGAGTATCAAGTGTCCGCGGTGGTGTATGCACTTTATCGATTTAACCATTTGATATGAATGTTTTTGCACCGACGCTTTGTGCAAGATTCAATGCCACGGCCACAGCTACGTACAATTACGTAAACCCCAATTGTAGCTCAACATGATAATGCGGTGCCTTAAATGGGACAAACTTCATTTAATGGATCCATCCGCATATGAACAACGTAGCTACGATGTTCTTAAGGAATTCAATAAATCGGTGGCGAATCTGAAAAACATTGATAGTATTGAAACTATCACTGACATCGAGAAAGCGTAGTCCGTCCAGGATCTTGACGAAGATATGAACATTATGATGTTTTGCGATGATGTCACGATTGACAAACAAACAAATCCAATCAAAACATTTTTACGAGGCAGATATAAGCACACAGATATGATTAACGTGACACAGTGGTACACTCAGATCCCGAAAGTGATCAGAGATAGATATTTGTTTTTTTTTTGGACGGTGTTGCCAAAAACGTGCTGCGAAACATTTATAAGACATGGTTTCCCCGTGAAATGGAGATAACAAAGTTCGTGAACGTTAAATTCATCCTAATCAGTTTACGTTATCCAATTTATCTCAAGAAAATCGTTTATTAAAGAAGCACGCTTATCATATAAAGAACAGGATTAACGGATTTATCTTGGAAATCGAAACAGTTGCAACAACAAGGTCATGCCGTTCAACTCCAAGTTGGACAATCAAAGCTGATTTTAATAAGATACAGCAGCGACGGCAAGATGGCAATAAGACAATAGAGGTTTAATATAGATTTATCAAATTACCCCAGCGCGAAATGAAATCGTCATTGGCGGTTTTACACGAACCAGCATGTGATAGCTCAATTCTTTCCACCGGCAAATGCTATTGAGAAGATGCGATCAGAGTTGTATCGACAATATGAAACTTACACGGCCGTTCGTGCGCGTGCTAGACACCTAAATAAACTTTTGTTGGAACCCGTTAAGATTACTGAATCCGCCGAAAACGAATTTTGAACAATGCCATCGTAAATAAACATGGTTTAGTGGGTATCGACACAGTCAAATGACCCGGTGAGACATCTTGAGAAAAGCTGTAAACATATTCTGCTGGGCCTGCCCTTGGGATGCATGTTCAGACGCGATATAGCTACCGTCGAATGTGTCATAGATTAGAATTACATAAATCGTCTATGTGTCATAGATTAGAATTACATAAATCGTATATGTGTCATAGATTAGAATTACATAAATCGTCTATGTGTCATAGATTAGAATTACATAAATCGTCTATGTGATATGACAGTGTCTCGTGAAATATGGCAACCATAGACAATTAGATATTTCTTATGTCGGAGAATATCTGGAGAGCCTTTTATTTGACGACCAATTATTTTTTCTGAAATGTGGCCAACTATAATAAAGTGGCATTTGTGCCAATGTGATCTCAAATGACCGATCATTGTGGGTTTTATCAGAGTTGGAAAACCAATATTGAATTCCCGTTGCGTTGATGTCGCTGATGTCATTATGGTAGTTTTCAGTGTTGTGTTAGCGATAATACGTTCCAGTCGTGTGGCTATTTCTGCAATAATTAGGAGATGGCCCGCCAGGTTATTCTTGCAACAGCTCATTTGCTGATTAATTTGTTAGTATACTGACGATTGCTGTCATCACTTCGGTCATTGGCAGTCATTAAAATCTGCTGTGTTTTTTTTTCTTCGTATTAATCACGTGATCTTTCTTTGATTGTAAACAATGCTTTACCAACAACATCACCAATATTATCAATACCCCTATCAAGAACATTTTCGATGGCTTTCATGCGTATTTGTTTGCCATCGGAATAGGTTTTGGGGCCATACTTTTAAATAAACCTCGAATAACATTGAAGAGTCAATCCCTGTAGATCGCGCTCGAAACTGGTAATCGCGAATTTATCGCCTCGACGTTTTCAGGCCAACGTTGGGTGTTGTGTATAATATATATATATATATATATATATATATATATATATATATATATATATATATATATATATATATATATATATATATATATATCGTATCTAATTGATCAATCACTGTAGTAATCGGTAATTTAATCGATAACCACGTCTGTCCATGATGCCATCGGTAATCAAACGCTAGAAAATATCCTCTGCTTCATTGATGTTTTCGTGGGAATTGTTGCCGGCTCGTCGTCCAACAAGCAATATGTTTAGTCGATAAACATCAGCAAGAATGTTATTTCGACAAAGTTAATCTTGAATCACCGACGAGATTTGTTTGCTATGACACCAATCGCGAGTAACAAGGTCACTTCCGGCTGCTCCTTCAAATGGTTCGTAGTTCAGATCTGGAGAGTGCTCTTGCAGCTAGTTTTTCCCTTTTCCTTAATTTTTGTTTTATACGTTATTTTAACACTTGATTTTCTGTTATACTGCTTCTTCTCTTCTGCCCGGATAAAACGTTTAAAATGTTCATCATCACCTTTGACCTGCCGAGGACCGTAAAAAATGTAGCATATGTGTTTTCGACAACCATCACGATTTATAATTTTAGTATCTTCAGGTTTATATTTATTTCTTTTCCCGCCACCCAAACACGGGATTATTAAGTATTTGGTTTTTATCTCTGGTAACAGCAATACCTTCCTCAGTAAATGTATTCATCATGCGGGTCTACATCTTGGTGGTGGTATTAGCTGATCTCCGAGTCGTGGATTAAAGAGTGGTGCCTCAACTGGTGGTGGCTGGGGTTGAATACGGCTAGCAATATCAACGGGTACTTTCTCGAGTTGTTTTGTGTTGCCCAGTTGCTTTAACAATTTGTTTAGATTACTTCGACGATTGGTATATAAAACAGCTCTTCGCATTCTCTAAATTCCACATAAGCTTCCTGTAGCTGTTGTAGCTGCTGTTTGACAGAATCACTAACTGGGAGATATGTCATGATGGTATCTAGTCACTGACGAGCTAATGTAGCTGCAGTAACTTCCATAACCCATTTTTATTACAATAATTATTAATTACAGATCACTAGCTTGCCAATATAACAAATTTCAGTATATTCAGCGACCTCGATCCCGAAAAAGTTTGTCGTGTATATTTTGGGGTCGGCCCACATAATGAATAATAACCAAGCTTATATGAAAGCCTCTGATCGGGTTTTGGATAGGTAATAAGTCAACACTACTTGGATAAAAGAGCTTTGCCACTGATTTCAAAATAACTAATACTATGATTTTGAAAGATACGTATGTGAAAATTAAATATACTCCCACCCATCTGAGTTTCATAAAATCAAGCTCAGTTCAGAGGTCAACCAGTCGACAAATCTACCTACCACAGATGCGTTTAATAAATTCAAACTCCCGGTCTTTCAGTTTCCCTGGGGTTGAGTCCATTTACAGATATGTCCGTCCTATGATGTTAATGCATTTTGTCATTTTTCCTTCGGATATAAAATACATCGTCTCCTCTACACTCCTACGTAAAAACAAAAACGAAGAAGTTTGTAGCTCATCGCAAAATAAACAGTAATGCATAGGAAAGATGGACTAAATATATTCGTTCAAGTCAACGATGTGTAGCTAATTTTATGTCTACAACGCAAACTTATCTTTCGTTTGCCAGTTTATCCAACTTCAAAATTAATTGCATGGGTCTACTTTACCTACACAAATTAGCATAATGGGCTATTCCAAAGAAGTTAATGAATGACTGGAAATCTCGTGATACGTGCCAGCATATGTCGCATTGTCTGTCTACACGATCTAATAACACACACGACCTTAATTTCAGGTCAGCTCTTGCCAGTCAGTTCAATATTAATCTAAGCCATGGTAGTTGCTAATTGCCACGATAAATCTCTCTCTCTCTCTCTCTCTCTCTCTCTCTCTCTCTCTCTCTCTCTCTCTCTCTCTCTCTCTCTCTCTCTCTCTCTCTCTCTCTCAAGATATACTGAAGGAAACTAAAACATCTCCAGGAATGAAATCAAACTTGGCAAATCCATTAGAAATGATCATGTATACATCTGACGTTAGTACATTCTTCATTTTCACCTATGAGTGTAAAACGATAGACAATATAGAGTAGTATAATGAATTAATAACTAAGAGTGTAATAACTGCATCAGACCGATATATTCCAAAGTCCGAATACAGATCGCACTTGAAACCATATTGGAAGAAACGTGGGCTTGAAATATTACATCAGAATATGAGTAAAGCGCGCGGAGAATGGATCAAAGCAGAAAAAAGTTAAAAGCACAGAGTGTAACATCAAAAGATAACCCAGGGACGCAAAAAGAAAGTTTAGAAAGAAACATAGGCTAGAGGAACGGATAATAAAAAGTACATATTTGAAGAGATAGAAAAGAGTGCAGAAATAGGAATAAACGAATTATTTGCAGTCATACGGGAAAATAGGAAAGATAAATCGGATGATGGTAATATTGCATTTCGAAGAGTAGAATCTAATAATATGGATGAATGTGTCAGTCTATGGAATCTATATTTTCTGAATTAAGTGGTACAACAGACGAGAAACATTTACTCTTCAAGAATGTTTGATGTACTTTAATGATCATAACTCTAATGTATATGTAGTTTTTCTTATAATCAAAAGGAATTCGATAGACCGTGGCATTGTTGACTACTAAATAAGAAAAAAAAATATTAGGAATCAATTCACAAATATGAAGAATAATCGCCCATTCATATACACACTCATTGTGTAGCGTGTAGAGGGTGTATACATTTCCGTTACGGAGAGGCGTTGGTCAAGGGCGTGTAATGTCGGTTTTTCTATTTCTAGTGTACATAAATGAACTATTGAATGAATTAGTAATGACACATTGCGGGATAACATTGAATCAGATGAACATACCTGGCACGCTTTTGGCAGACGACACTACTCTACTCTGAATGGATAACAAATACTCTTGAATACAGCTTATCAGTATGCACAGAAGTGAAAATTGAAATATAATTTGATGATATTTAGTAAAGAAAATAAAGTGAACTCATCAAATGGAATTACTCTGGGATTTCAGAATATTTCTAGAGCAAGACACGTGAAATATGTAGGAGTTACTTTCTCACAACCAATGAAAACTAATGATAGTATAATCTATTCCAACGATAAAGCTACACGTGTAACAAACTCATTATACTCAATTGGATTACATAAAACTGGGATGAATCCAAGAGTTTCTGTTAAAGTCTGGGAAAGAGTTATATTACCATCTGCTTTTGTATGGCTCAGAACTCTGGTTTACCATGTCATATCAGGGCATTGAATCAATGGAGAAAATACAACGATGGTATAAGGTTTCCCTCTAAGATCGCATATTGTATCAAACGACGTCATTCTTGGGGATGATATCAATGGAAGCTCGCATAGATAAGCAAAAACTCGTATTCCTTGGTCGCATGTTTAGAACATCAGCAACTGATAAAAGAGTTTTCCTCTGCGCTGTTGGAAATTTGATATTTGACTCCCATCATAGCTACAACTCTTGTATATATGAAATTAATAATGTACTCAAAAAGTATGCTTTAAAAGACTATGTCAACAACTTATTTTTAAATGGAAAAGTTCGGAAACAAAATAACATGGAAAAACTTAGTTCGGACAAGCATACAGATATTTGAGAGAAAACATGAAATGAGTATCAGAAATCCATCTGATGGACTCAGTAGATTTAAAACAAATTAATACAGGACTAAAAATGCACCATCAAAGGAAAATAACAAGCACTGACCAGAGAAGAAAAAATGGAAATGGTACATTAATTCGTATCAGAGGAATGCAAGCAATACCTGGACTGTGTCCCCTATGTGGTAATTAGTCATGGGGTACTTTGCACATTTCGATGAATTGTGCCTGAACCTTAGATTTTCCAAAACCACTTGATAGAAAGTCTATTTACATATATGCCTCCAGTAATTTACCGTGGTTTCTGTGATCAGATCGATGATAATATATTTTTATACTACTTGGTGGCTTAAATGACATATCAGAACGTTTAGAACTTTTTAATGTGATAAGACTATCTACCAAGTATGTCATTAAGATAACGGATATTATATATTCGACTAAATTGAGAACCCTCACAGAATATAAGGAAAGAAATAATTGTACAGGATTGCAAAGCAATTAGGAAACTAACGATGTTTTGTTGTTGTAAGGATACATTTTAAAATGTTCAAACATATGTGTGTGTGTGTGTGTGTGTGTGTACAACATCTAAACATCTATAATGATATGACTACAGTACAGAAAAACAAAACACAAGAAAACCCCAAAAACATGAAATTAGAAAACAAAACATGCTGAAAACAATTAAGGTACAAAACATTATTAGATCTCTAAGTTTGATGCAGCAGTCGAAAAAGGTGCGTTTTAAAGGGACCACTGAGTTTTTGTGTCTAATTTCAATGGGCAATTCGTTCCACATGTATGCCAAAGGACATTATCCATATGACTTCGTTTTCATAGTGAGAACAATTAGTATACGAGTATTAGAAGACGAGCGTAAGTTTCTTGCTTGTGTATACGCATGTTGAGGTCGGATATGTATGATGGATTGGATTCTGTCAGTGATACTTAGGACAGAGAAAACAATTGTGCTTGATTCTGTGTCTAATGGATAGCCAGTGTAGTGTATGGAGCAGTTGTGAGGTGTACTCTGATCGAGGTACTCTAAAGATGATTTGAGCAGCTGTCTTTTGACCTTTTTGAAGTTTCTGGAATAAATATTGTGACGAACCAGACAGAATTGAGTTACAATAGTCCAGTCTTGAAAGTACTAATGAACACACAAGTATTTTAGTGGCATCAGCTAAAAGATATTTGCGAATGAAAGTGATGCGTCTCACATCAAGATATGCATCCTTGAATATGTTCATGACATGTTGGTGCAATGTAAGAGTACTGTCTAGAGTAGTAGTAACACATTGGTTTCGAAATGTGTGAATTTAATGTTGATGTTGCTGATACTTATTATCTGAGGTAAAGGATGTGAATGAGAAAGTCTTTGTGTTGTGATCAGAAAAGCCTCAGTTTTATCATCATTAGTCTGCAGCTTGTTACATGTCATCCATGATTTCACATCAGAAATGCACCTCTCTACTCCTTGGATGGTAGTATCAACTTCAGTTGGGTGGATAGACTTGCTTATTTGGGTGTCATCAGCGTATAATTGATGAAACACTGGGTGATGATATTTGACATCTGAGAGCGATTGAGTGTATAGAATGAAGTGAACACGTCCATGAACAGACTCCTGTGTAACACCAAAACATATATCAACATTTGCAGATACAATGTGTGTCCTGTTGACTATGTAGGACTTAAACAACTGTAATTATGTATTCTGAATGCCAAATACATGACGAAGACGGTGAAGTAATATATCATGGTTTATTGTGTCAAATGCTGCAGACAAATCAAGGAGGGTGAGGACTATCATCGTTCCGCTATCCAAAGCAAAGATAATGTCATTAAATATTTCAGACGAGTTTCTTCTGTACTGCTGCAAGGGAATTATGCAGACTGTACATTGGTAAAAAAAATTGTTTGAATTCAAATGAGATATAATTTGGGGTAGAACAACATTTTCTAAGATTTTTTAAATGAACGGGAGATTTGATTTCTTCAGCAAAGGCTTTACGATGGTATTTTTGAAAAATGATGGGAATTCCCCAGATGAGAGAGAGAGAGAGAGAGAGAGAGAGAGAGAGAGAGAGAGAGAGACTAATAACATCAGTTAGTGAAGGCAATATTGGGTCTAAGCACTCAAGCAGCGGTGATTTTGGAATTGTATAAAGTTCACATGACTTTGGCGCACTGTTCATCACGATTGTCCGTACTAAATCAACAGAGACAGGTTCAAATGCTCCTAAAGGTTGTCACTGAAATTCTATACCATAAATATATGGTGACGAGTCAATTGAAATTGTGTTGTCAAGCGAATCTCTGATGGTTTGTACTTTGTCACGGAAGAAAGTTGCAAAAGGTCTACTGGAAAGAAGCTAGTTGGAAGTGATGCACATTTGTTCCTTGACGTTAGTTTATTAGTTATCTCGAAGAGCTCTTTGCAGCTGGAACTGTCCGTGATCTTAGTACTGTAGTGGGATAATCTTGCTAAATGGACTATGTTTGTGGCGTTCTTCTTAGCGGCTTCATAAATATGTTTATGAATAGTGAGTCTGGTGGAAAGCCAAAGCATCTCTGCTTTTGGGCGAGGTCTTTTAGCAGTGCGAAGCTGGTCCCTAACATTGCCATACCATGGAGAAAACTTTGATTTGTTTTGATACTCTGCATTTGGTGGCTGGGGCATGTTTTTCAAGCAATGAACGCGGGCAGTTATTGAGTTTTTCTTCTGTAGGATGTAAGTAAGTTGTTATGTTTTCATGGATATCGTGCATTAATTTGGTTCTATATTTATCATACGGAGATTTCTGTTAGTAGCTTATAACGATGTAGGGTTAGGGATTGATAAATCAAGATGGCATATAATACAGAGGTGATCTGATGCAATGATGCAAGTTCGTGGGATACAAGGGTGGATTGCAGATTAATTGTGTTCATTTATAATATTGATGGCTGTAAAAATAGCTATTCAAAAGACTACTTTTATAATTAACGATTCTTTTATATATAAAATGATTTTATATAAAAAGTAGTTTTCTGATGTAGGTATACGTTAAACAGATAGATACCATTAAATAAAGATTACTGAAGAAATATTATGGAATATCGGATCCTTACTTGTCATAGAAAACCTGATACCACCAAGCAATAGCCTCAGACTCAGCAAGTTACTGAATACAAGTAAACATTATGCAATTTGAAGTAAAGAGATGATATTGATAGAGATTCAGAATTTTCTAATATAAATTGTTGTAAACAATAACCACTGGCCCTAAATTAAAATGATTATAATGTCTCGTTTGCTCTGCGTTGTTTAGCTCTGTTTAATGTTAATTTGTGGTGCTCTTTTTATTGTTGTAGCGTTTTGGTACCGGTTTGCATTTTTTGAATAACTAACTTGTGAAATGTGAACTCTTGTTTTAGAGCTACCAACTTCATTATTAATGGTTATCTGTAGGATATGCTTTCAAAATGTGCTTTACTGTATAAGTAGTCAGCCTAATGTGTTTCTACAGACTGGCTTTATCATTATTAATCTAGAAAAGAAATTGTCAGTGTTATGAATACACCTTCATTACTTGTTTATAGTACATCGCTTTTTGCTGCTCACTCCATATTCTGACTCGGGATCCGTCGGTGTGTTGAAGCTTCATGTAGACTTCGTCATGAAAACATCGAATGCCTCAAAGACTTTTGAAAGAAAATGAGATGTGCTAACAATATCGCTTGACCTTGCTGGATCAGAGAGGTACTGAGTTTGTCTTTTATACATACAAAATTACTTACTTTGATTTTTCGATTTTGTTTCTTAACCAACTGTTGGCTAACTACTGGTGAGAATGACGCTTCTTTTTTATATATATTTGTTGAGTGTTTCATATATGTATAAACTTTCTTCCTGACTTACTTGTAGACCATTTGTTATTTAGAATAACACCAGAAGGTATCAACTGAGATTGCTACGTCTTGTGTCTCAATAGTAATCAACGAGAGAATGTTATAGTGTCTCCAATTGCATCCTGGATGTGACATACTTGTTCTACGACGTTCACCTCCAGCAAAGCATAGTAAATCTTAGCAGACATCACTTCCCAACACTCACTCCCTATAAATAGATATCAAGCATTATGGTTATTCAATTACACAGTTTTAGGCAATGGAGTTTATATGGCGTCTAAAGACAAGAACCAATCAAATTCCGTACCATACATTTATTTATTACAAACCGCTATATGACAAATGAGATAAAACATTTTAAGTACGGGTCATCACAACCAATACCCAAGAAAGGTCTACCCTGACAGATTGTTCATGTATTAATTAGCCGAACTAGAATTTCTTAATCTGCGCCATAATAAACAGGTTCACAGAAACAGCTACATGTATATAAATAATAGAACTTGCTCTGGAATGTAATAAATTGAAAGTCATGTAACTGACGTGTTGTTGTTTTGTAAGCGTCGATAGAGATGTATGCCAGAGTTATTACAAGTGGAGATTATTTGACTATTCTGTATTTGATATCATTAAAGTGAGTGAGTATACTGCAAGGATTAAAATTCACTTAATGATTTGGAAGCTTTTGTCAAACATATTTGAAAAGGCAATAGTTTAATTCCAAATGCCTACATTACTTTTGTTTTAAACTTTCCTCATCACTTATCAGCATGCTGTAATTCTATTCCTAAACCAACTTATCCGTTCTGGTTGATTTCCAAAATAATTCCGTTGTAGTATTGATAGATTTGGAACGCAAAACCTTGAAATATTTTAATGAATGCATGACAGAGTGATCTGTTAGCGTATTCAAACAAGTGTTCTGAAAGTATGGGGATACGTCACTTCAATTTCACTTGGTTTCCTCTCTAATCGTTTTCTTCCACGGCATGGTGCCAAAAGGAACATACGAGCCTGATCTTTTCTTCTTCTTTGAAACACAGTTCTAAAGATTCTTCCCTGCAAACGAATGCAGCATTTAAACGTTTTTGATGAATCATTAGACTTTGTTTAATAACTGATTTTTCTGAATTTATGCGACGGATTTAGCAGCAAGCACAATCCTTGTGATGTTGAGATGCAACACATATCGGAACTATGAAACATATCGTCTCTGGAAATGAAATTTAAAACTATAATGCATATGTACTCCCTTCTATATTCATTAAAACAAAATCTGATAGGGAATAGTCATGATATTATACCCGTTTAGAGAGATGTTAGTCTGTGCAGTAGCATATTGGATTTGAATTAAATAAAATCCGGAGAGGATATTGTTAGTTATTGTCAGAAGGCCGAGATTTTAGTTTTGAGGACTTCAAATAATGTGTCATTTCGACAGAACATATCACCTTATCAAGAAACTGTGTAGTTTTGGAGCCTTTGTGTAATTCTATATTTAATTTACAAGTAGCATTGGTCGAATTTGTAAGAATTATGTACATACAGGAACAACGTAACCCTGCTGTTTCGTGTCCAAAGTTTTGTTAGTTGAACATATTGTTCACTTGGCTTTAGAAGCGGTTCTGCTATGAAATGAATAATGCTGCTCGAGGTCGTATGACATAATTTTCCAAATAATCAAAATGTCTGACTAACATGAAACATTCGAAATTGTTTGGATATAGCTGATGATAATGATATGTTGATATTGACTTTCGAAAACTAGAAAAAATTTGACTTGAGAAAACCAATTTTGTTTATTGCGCGATGTGATTATTATAATCGGTATACAGGCTTATGTTCGTACTAAAGCTTATCGCTATTAACTCATCCAAACTGTAGAAATCTACATATATATCATAAAGCCTGCGATATATGCAGTCATTCTATCCAAAGAAATCTTTATAATCATTTATACTGTTTTGTTTTACAAATAAGAACGAAGTGGATTCTGCTTCGTGTCAAAGAAATTGATAATAGCATCAAACTTTAGCGGACAAGATAGCAATTGTACATTGTTGGCTTGCTTGTTTGCTTGTTAATATATTGATGAAATGCCGCTTTGCTTGTTTGTTTGTAGCATGATTCATTGTTATATTTACTTTGTACCTTCCTTTCTATGTTACTTACACACAATTTGTATAACCATAATGTAACTTAAAAATATTTGCATCTAACGCAAAGTGAATATATTTGTTTCGCCAGATTACATGATGGATGTGATGTTCAGCTTCCAACACCAGCAATACAGCAGCTTGTACCGGAAACCTCTTTAAATCACCAGTCTTTTACATGCGATATATTAGTCTCCGACGTCATGGTTATAAAATAATACAATCCAACGCAAAGCAGCTCAGTATGGTATCTTAGGCCACCTGACAATTAAAATATATTCCCAAGGAATCAAATAGAGGTCGTCACAGTGAAATACTTAGGAGTAACGTAACGAAACTGTTCAATATTAATTGTCTGAAATAGTATTTAAATTCGTTCAACGGTGGCATATTTTTCACAGTTTGAGACGAAGCTTATACCATTCATCTAGATGTAAAAATGAACCTTGGATTTTGAATAAATTGCATGTCATGTAAAATGAGAAAATGCTGCTTTGTGAAGTTATAGACACGGATGTCCAACTTATTACAAGTGTAGTTTATTGAGTTATTATTATTTGATAATATAAGCCTAAGTAGGTATACCGACTGGAAACAGATTCAATTGATGACTTATAAGTATTTATCAAGCATACTTTCCGCTAAACGAGCACTTGTACCATACCCCCATCCCCTCACACACAAACAAACAATTTAAAAATGTTCTGTAATAATGTCATACAACTTCGTAGGCAGAGTTTTCCCTGGTGAACGTATTTTGTTCTTTATTTTTTAACATTTCATAGGCACTTAAAGGCATGCTTTAACGCATGTCCTGAAACTTACTAATTCTCAGTTCTGGTTGATTTCCAAAAGCAACCACATGGTACACATTTAAACCAATTTTGATAAATTTAGAAGTAAAAACCTGAAAATAATCACGTCAATTAATGTATGGTTTAATTTGAGCACTTTAGAATTTTAAAAATTAATTCACGCAAATGAATAAACTAGAGCTACATATAAATCCCCTTGACGCGGAAATACGTTACGTTGCTATTCGATTTATTTGGAGTTATGTGACAGACCTAGCATAAGGCGCAATTTTTGTGAAGACAAAAAGACAAGACATATGAGCTTTTTCAAAACATATATAGCTTTTATAGATCCAATATAGATTTATGTCATAACTATAATTCATATCCATTTTAATGTTGATTACTAATGAATATGGTAATGAGTGTTCATGTAGTCGCTTTGTAATCACTAGGGTCCTAAGGAAATTGTTAAGCAGTAGCATATTAGAGTTTTAATTAAACAACACCCAGTACAGAATATTTCCATTGTTGTCGGCATATCGATATTTAAGTTCTTTTAGGAAGTCAGATTAAGTTACATTTCGACAGAAATCAAGTTTCTCTGCGGAATGTATAGGTAATAATTTAGTTGCAATGTGTAATAACAAAAAAACACCTAGTAATTCTCATTATGTTGCCATGAAATTCACTTTTTGTCGTTTGTGATACCATAGATATAGTACACTTGCATGAAGACCATTATAAACAAATTCATTTGAGTCTGAAACCAATGAACCATCAGAAATCTACACCATTGACCATTTAGGTGAGTGAGTCATACATAAAATATGTTAATATATTTGTTGCATAAATATGTTCGCTTTTATTTCTATTTTTCAAGAAACAACACTG
The DNA here is from genome assembly GCA_029339505.1 of Unio delphinus. Taxonomy (NCBI): domain Eukaryota; kingdom Metazoa; phylum Mollusca; class Bivalvia; order Unionida; family Unionidae; genus Unio; species Unio delphinus. Next base: position 91,286 of record JAQISU010000392.1, on the reverse strand, counting down.
ATATAATAGTGTTGGTTAACACAAAATACAAAACAAAGTAAAGACAGAGAACCCGGGACTAACTTTTGTATTCAGTGAGCAAGACCGGATGGATGCTGTAACGCAAACATGTAGTATGTCCTATGTTCCAGTGACACTGGGAAGAATCCAGATTTTATACAAGTTTGTGCCTTTTAAACAGGTGCTATATCTTACATTAAAAGCAGATAAAATAAACTTGAGAGCCCTCACTATTAGCGGTGGTTAGGGCGACTGGTGGTGGCTTGTAACAAAGATTTATTATAATACTAGAGATTTAGTATACGCTGTAGATATTTTGTTTGCACGATTATTATTGAAAATGTTAAAGGGTTGTTCCATCATTAAATGTTGACAACACCTTTCAATGCTGTAGTTAAATGAACTACTGGTAAAAACAAAATATCAAAACTTGAGGTAGTTGATGAGATTTTAAGATCGTAAGGTATGGGTTTTGTTACCGTTATCATGTCATACTACGTTTTGTCTGGATGATAATAATTATATCCTTTTCATTGTGCACATTTTACTTTTGATGGATTGTATCTTATGATTAGCTATGGTCCTAATATTAGAATACCAGTTAATGTAATTATTTCATTATTAAAAGTCAGTAAATTAGTGTACTAATAAGCTGAAATTATGAATGTCTGCAGTTAAGCAAATTTAAGTTTCTTTATATAAGTTGTGGGCCTAATACGTGAGATAGTGAACGTTTTAAAAGCGTGAAGAGAATACTTTTGGGTGGCTTGGAGGCATTCATCAAAATGGTATTCGTCAGTGCTTTAAGTTTGCATCTACTCTGCAGTTTAGCAGAGATAGTTTCAGGCGCTTAATTATTTGCTATCTACAGAAAACGTCTTTTAATATTGTTATATTAGTTACTATATGAAAGACTAAAGGACTCTAGTTGGCTAAAACTAAGTACCGGAAACAACTAGGATTTGTTAAAAATTATTATCGAAGAAACCTATGTATGGGTAAACTAATCAAGAAAGTGTGTAAAGTTTTCAAATCATAGTTGAATGTTTCAATATACAATATACCTCTCTCTCTCTCTCTCTCTCTCTCTCTCTCTCTCTCTCACACACACACACACACACACACACACACATTATGTATATTCTATAGATCGAGTTTTAATTGCTTTCTTCCTAAACAATACAGTTAAAACATTTATAGAGACAAATAAATCATAAGCTCACATCCAGAATTAAGTCAAAACTTCATCGATGACACATCAAGTCGAGAAGTATTGTTTTCTACTTATATGCATTTTCGTACTTATTGGAAATACTCTAGCGCTTATCGTATTTATTCAGAAAGCTTCTGGTGAAGTCATGTAATCTGTACTTGGCAGCGAGTTCGGTATCCGTCAACGGATTTCATTTTATCCTTTCCTTAATCTTGATCCGCGTGATACATCACTTAGTCACATAATGAGGACAAATATTATTTGTCATCTCTGCATCCTCTTCACTTACATTTGTGGTTCTGTTTTATGTTGCTGGTAGTCATGGTCACGATAGAGAATTATAATCGCATTTTCCATCCCTTTAAATTTTAAAGTAACACAGTTCTGCACGACGGTGAAGGCTAGAATTTTTTATCGTGGCGTTCTGTGTTGGCTCCTTAGCGCTATATTATAACACGTTGTGGATCTCGATGGCAAAGTGCATCCTAAATCCTGAATGTGTTAAAGTCACACAGGTGTTTGCACTGATCCACTATTCACCTTAGTGGTACCAATATTACTTATATCTGGTTTTACACTCACATAAACGTATAGTTATATCAAACACTTTCAGATGACAAGAAAACATAAATCGTACTGTTGCATTCATTGGAGACCAAACATCGGCGCCGAACGTAAGGTTACCAAAATACTTGTTTGCGCTAACCGTGACACTTTTCGCACTTATTTTTCCCAGCCACGTTATTCGTACAAAGATACGTGTTGGAGATTGACAAATCCTCCAAATTAGAAAATATATTCCAGGGCGTGTATCAGCTATTATAATATGTTGGTGTTTCTATTAAACTACTGATTTATTAAAACATTCGGAGGAAATTTCAGGAATATTTCTATAAAAATAAATTGTACAATTGAAGAACGCGGGTTGGAGGAAATACAATATAGGATTGATCAAAAGAATACCTCTTCAAATATTTTAAATAATCGATCCGTATCTACAAAATAGACAATAAATGATATCAATTAAAACCAGGAATGATTACGAAACGACGCTAACCAATCATTACCTTATTGGATTTTGGTCACAACAAACTTGATATTTTGTATCATGCTTCTAATGAATACATATTTGTAATCGTAAATCAAAGCTCAAAAAAATGACTGAATGTTTTACAGAATACCAAAGAGTATACAATTTATATTTATATGTAACCGTCACAAGCGCACATCAATAGATTCACAAACCAAACGAATGTCTAAACATTTTTAAAATTCAAAATTGTTTTTATGACCTGTGAAATGACAGATTTTCTCATAGCATTATTCCAGGATAAAATGTATTGTTTGTTTTGTATTTGGACCTTTTTTGTTTTAAAAGCAATCACGGATTCTAAAAGTATTCATTTCGTATAAGTATTAAGGTGTTTAAGAAAAAGACCAGGAAATATCTTTCTTCAAAGTTGTTGCGAAAAGTTTCATCGATAAATCTATTTCTGTGTTTATCTTAAAAGCTAATGAATAATACTGCTCTTTGATATTTTGTTCTGTTTTGGTGCATATTTTTTTAGAACTAGTCAGTTTTTAAATGAAATATTGGAATCAATGACGTGGTAAAATGCAGAAAGAAGACGAAGATACAATTATATTTAATCAACCTGTAGGGTCTGTGCAACAAATCAAATTAGGAATAAGCAGGACTAACTCTAATTTATACTAGAACTCTTATAGAAATGTATGCATTCAACTTCTACTGTTCTATGAATACTAAATTTACTAAAACTAAAAATGTCTAAAAGATAAAAGTCTACTCCAGACTGAAAGGTACAATAATTCTGGCCCAATTAGACCCAAGTGGTTTGTTCGAGCCTGTGTTTGTATGTGTGCTTGCTTGGAAGACAAACTTGTCGTACTTATATGAATGTCCATGCTTTAAAGAGCAGCCGCAGGCTTTTTCGTTCAAATCGAATGATTCTAAAATGTATATATTACTATGTGAAATATACATAACCCTGGAATTGGACAATTGTTACTGACTAGCATATCAACGTTATCTATGAGATCGTATGCACAACGTATCTTGTATGTGATAACTTAATATTTCCTGGTTCTTTTTACCTTGTTTTACCTTTTCATGTCTTATCATTGACTTCGTCAGAGATTATATATATATATATATATATATATATATATATATATATATATATATATATATATATATATACAATAATTAAGTGAAACAAATGCAGTGATTATTTATTCATGTTTAATTTAAATGATCTTTGAGTGTTCCAGGTTTGAATGTCTCACAGAAGGAAGAGTAGCAGTTGTTTGGCATATTGCCTTACATACACGGCGGAAGAGTACATTTGTTTTCTCAATACTGGCATCTTAATGTTCTCTATCCACAGTTTATACTTATATTTCGAGTAATTAAATTATTATTTAATCTTTATACTTGAAAAGCTTTTGATTTTTGTGTGCAAGTATAATTTCTTTTAAGCACCTATTGCAAATTTGATGTAAACAGAAACATTTGTGAGTTAAGGCTTGTGACCTTTAAACTAATGCAAGTGTTCATAAACGTTTTAGTACAATACCAACTTTGGAGAGGATATATATATATATATATATATATATATATATATATATATATATATATATATATATATATATATAGTGTGTGTGTGTGTGTATGTGTGTGTGTGTGTGCCCTTCTGCCCTTCTTGTAAATGTTACATGCTGTAATGATATTGATTGATAAATTTAAAAAAGTAGAATAGTGATCAATGTACTAGTAAATACATTGATTTTGGAAAAGTGTTACAATTAAAATAACTCGGTTGATAGCTGATCTAAGATATTTAAATTAATTAATTGATGCAATTATGATATTGGTCGCTTGTTAATTTTGAACCCGGATTAAATCTTCCGATACTGAGAAGCATGGTCTAGTTTATCCCATTGTCATGTATCGATAGTCACTCTCCGATTGAAAGGGACGGACAGAAAGATGTCACTCTGGCCTCCCATACCTCTCCACACACAAGCCATGTAACCACATCAGCACCACTGGGGTGAGTCTTGAGCAAAGGAAAGCTAGAATTAAATGTTTGTATCTTTCACTTTCTTGAAAAAGGGAACAGAATTGTATTTCATGAAATGTAGGTTTGGTTTGGGTTTGTGGGTTTAATGCACTTTTTAGCGTATAATAAATCATACATAGCGGCTAGAACATTAGGTACAAACTAGGAAAACGGAATGAAAAACCACCAGTACCGGGAAGTTGCTGGCAAGCTTTTTGCACATGTCCACGCTGGCTAAGCTGATATGGGGTGAAATGAAGTGATCTCTAAAAGTCAGAGCCTTAGACAACACAACATCCCGTGCCTCCTCAATGAAAACATTTATCAACCTTTAAACTAATATAGTACAAATTTGGCAGTATGAAAAAAGGAGCTATGTTTTTGTGAACTTCAAAGGTACGTTTTAAGATCATGCTAGAAAGCTAAACAGCTGACAATTTGTATTATCATCGGGGTGCAGTATACATGTACTGTTTGGTGGAACATGCATATTAATAGACTGGGAACAAAAGAAAGAATAACTAAAAAGGATGTTATTAGAGCAGATCCTTTGAAATAAATTGATTGAGTATTGATCTAATATATTTAAATTTAAGTAACGTTGGAGAAAGGGATTTGCAATCATACATGCGAATAGAGGATCTTTTTAAAGAAATTAAAAAATGCGAAATCAATTCATTCAATCACTTATTCCCTTCCCCTTTTAGTGAGTGTTATAACGTTAAACTCCTTTATTTATGTTTTACAAGGTAATATATTTCTTGATGACAGTTGCAATTGGACATTTTCCTTCAACTGTAAATTCTCTTGTCTGCTCGAGTTAACAAAATAATACCGTTGCATATGTATATATTCGGTACACTCATAGTTCTACTTCCAAATATGAAAAAGATCGTTGCCATTAAATGCAAAAAATTGATAATTAAGATGTCAACCAGTTATTCACAACCACCACCACCACCATCACCTCCACATTAGATGACTTTGATAGATTCCAACTCCGTTAACAGGTTGTTGAATTCATCTGGGATTCAGTCCGTGTGCGGACGGATCCATCATTGAATGACCGCTAAAAGCTGTCATATTTATTTCAAGTATACAATATCTCCTCCGCAAAGCACTCCGTCGTAAACAAATAGAAGAAATGTTTAGAAAAGATAGATTAAACAATTTTGTTTAAGTCAGCAATGCATAACTAAGTATATTTCTACAATACAAATTATATTTCGTTTACCAGTTTATCTAACTTCAAAATGAATGAATGAAGGTGTCATTATGATGATGAAATATAGCTAGTAATGAGGGACTGGATTTGTCATTAGAGAGACGATACTTTCTGATTTCAGAATAAAGGAACTTTATTTAAATTATTAATATACATATATTACTACATCTATAAAACTATATTAAAAATATATGAGATACATATAAAATTACACTTTCATTTCAACCTTGCCAACTTCATTCATTTGTATAATTTCTGCATTTTAGAATATAATACAAATAGTTAAATCTCATTAATGTCATGATAGCCAAAGAGTTTATAATGTAATAGCTGTAACAATCATTTTGAAGAAATGCGTTTTACTAATCTTAAAATAGAATACTACCTTGGAATATGTTACCAAAGAGTATTCTTTGTTACGTAAAGAATACTTTATTTCAACATTGAATCTAAACATGAAGTTAGTAGCTAATTTGACTTTTACAATAAGAATTACCATAAATATAAATGAATATGATTTCTTTAAAACAATTAAACATTCCATTACAGTATATTATAAATAGAACAATTCAGTCAAAGAAATGTTGCAAACACATGAATATTACCATTAAAATCTCAAACATTAAAAAGTGCCTATTCCTTAAAGAAGTTTACGAACATAAACGATTCTGACCTGTAATTAGAGAGACGAGTCTTTCTGGCTTCAGAATGAAGGAACTGATGGTGCGCGGTCTATACCTATTTTATGTGTGATCCGGAGAAACCGCACAAAAATATGGTTATCCATGGATATACTAATGTTCACTTCATACTAGCCAGATAGAGGCTCTCATCTCCAATAAACAGGAACGTCCATCTTGTTTTACCTCATTTGACAGAACGATTGATGCATTACCAACGTACTCACTAATTTGGAATCTTTTAGAATGTGTAACCTATGTAGCTTAAAGAGTGTATTGTTCTTGCTGACTTGCAATACAAGAGAAATGTACACAAGCAAGACAGTTTTGCCTTTGCTCATAGGAGCTCACACTTTATTCAAATAGTATTTAGTTGTGATATAGAAATAAATGTAATTAATCTCAAAATATTTTCGAAGTAAATTACTTTAAATATAGATTAGTAAAAAAATATTTACTTTAAATACATTTTAGAGAAAATTTCATTTTTTTAATTTTGTTAACATTTCTGTCCCAACGATAGTATTCAACATGGTTGATTTTACCAATAAACAATACGCTAAAAGAAACGCGGTAAGTGTACCAAAAGCGCATAATGGGTATCAAATTAAAAAGGAATTGCTTGCTGGTCCTTTTTAAAGGAATTAGACTATAGTAACAATACTAAATTGATAATTCCCACAACCATATAGTAACATTACCCTACTACAACTAGTGTCAGGATAAATGAGATTGGGTGGGGCATCATGTTACATGTCTGCGGCATGATACCCGAGTGCTAGACATCACTATAAACTGCCACACAGACATCATACCAATATGACTAGAATATTGTTAAATCTACAATAACAAATCCCAATCACACACATAGTAATTTAACAGTACTATCAACATCGTTAATCTCCATGCTCAATGTAGTAATGATAGAACGTATCATATGACTTTATGGTTAGGTGTCAGTTTATAGTTCGAGGGACAGCAAGACTGAGGAGACAGGTCATTCAATCAGAAATGACCACGCAGCGTGACTGTTTTTTGAGTTCAGTTCAGGGAAGATATATTAACATATTCCATGCGTGTTGCTGCAGGCCACATTTAGTGACTTCGGTATAGATCATTAATAGAAATCCAACATACTTTAAGTCAGCGCCTATCAAAGTTACTAATATAAAAGCTCTTCTAGGGTTTACTTTGCACAAGATGATAGCTGGAGAAATCTGTGGCGAGAAAGAGCATCCGCTAAATCGTTTTAAAGCCCAGGGACATGACGAGCAGGGAACAAAATGTTATAGTGGAGGCAGGTGAGGACCAGTCGCTGAATCAAATACATAATGTCAGTTTCACTGCACGATTGCTTATTGATGATGTGAACGAAGGCCATGTTATAAGTATGAATATGAATAAAATTGTCAAGTAAGTTAATGGTTCTCTTTCCACTCTTCATTCCAAACCAAATGAAACCATCTATAGCCTAAAACGGCCCCTCATCGCACGGTACTAGCAGCATCAGTGAAGATATTCAGAGTGTCTGAGTTCAACCAGCCTCCACATCATCAAATCCGATTTTACTGTATTGTTGAGTCGAATGTTATGTCGGGGATGTGACAAAAACATGGCTAAAAACATCAGGCAATGAGCCCAAGTGCGCAGATTTAACACCCACCGCTTACTCCATCAAGTTGTTCCCCCGCAACTCTCGCGGAGGTGGAATTGCAGTTATCACCGACAATTCCACGATAAAATTACAACACAATCTTCAAATTCTGCCACACATCTTTTTAACTAGTCCAAACAATTCTCACAGTGGAACAAAGGTCAGTCCGTTTTTTCTGTCTCTGTACCGCCCTCCTCCTAGTAGAACAAAAAGTTGACTGAACCTCTCTTTTTGGAACAGTTTCCGAATCTTCTAGAGTTTTGAAATTTGATGATTGGCAACCTAATTATTCTTGGAGATTTCAACTTTCACTTTGTCTGTCCTGGAAACCCATACACGTGTCAAAACTCCTAGAATCCTTTCATGTTTTCAACATTAAACAGTCCGTTAACCAACCCACCCATAGAAGTGGTAATGTTTTAGATTGTTTTTTTTTCATTGACACGATGATAATATTCTGCAATCTACCTTTGTATCCCACGAATTTGCATCAGATCACTTCTGAAAATATATGCCATCTCGACGTATAAGTATCTAACCTACCACCTTTATTTGCTACTAAGAGAAACAAATTAATGCATGACATCCAAGAAAACCTAATAACTTACTTACACCCTACAGCAGAACAAAACGTTGCATGCCTGCATTCATTGCTTGAAAAACATGCTCCAGCAACTAAATGCAGATTATCAATAAACAAAGTGTTCTCCATGGTATAGCAGTGTTGGGACAGCTCTCACTGCTAAAAGACATTGCCGTAAAGCAGAGAGGCTTTGCCTTTCCACCAGACTCACTATTCATAAACAAATCTATAAAACAGTTAAGAAGAACGTCACAAAGTCAATTTAGCCAAATTATCCCACTACAGATCTAAGATCACGGAGAGTTCCAGCTGCAATGAGCTCTTCCAGAGAACTAACAAATTAATGTCAATGAACTGATGTACACCACTTCCAACAATCTTCTCTCCAGTCTAGACTTAATTGAAAATTTCTTCCGTGACAAAGTACAAACCATTAGAGATTCGTTTGACTATACAATTTCAAATGACTCTTCACCATACAGGTATTGATCAGAATTTCAGCAACAACCATTAATAGCATTTAAACCTGTCTCATTAGATTGGACAATCCTGATGAAGAGTGCACCAAAGTCATGTTAATTTGTTCCAATTCCAAACTCACTGCTCTTTCAGTGTTCGACCCAATATTGCCATCAAAAGGCTGCATAGCTTTAGCTGAGACACACGAGTTCCATTCGCAAATATCTTTCAGCTGATGTCACTAAAACACTTGTGTGTTCATTAGTACTTTCAAGACTGGACTATTGTAACTCAATTATGTCTGGTTCGTCACAATATCTACTACAGAAACTTCAAAACGTTTAAAACACATCTGCTCGGATCATCTTTAGAGTACCATAATCAAAGCACACCTCACCACTGCTCTGTAATATACCCTGGCTATCCATTCGATACAGAATCAAACACAAAGTTTGTTCTCTGTACTACGTTTCACTAACAGGCTCGAGTCCAGCATATCTATCCAGCCTCACCCTTGTGTATACAACAGCAAGACACTAATGCTCCTCTTTCCTCTTCTCACAATCGTATTCTCATTGTTACCGCTATGAAAAGGAAAGTTATGAGGACAACGTTCTTTTGCATACCAGGGCAAGGCAATGTGGGACGAATTGCCCATTGAAATCAGACAAAAAGAAACAGTGGTCAAGTTTAAGAGTGCTCTTAAACCTCACCTTTCGGACTGCAGGAACAATCTTAGAACATTATATGTTTTCAGCCTGTTTTATGTTTTCCAATCATGGTTTTTTTTTTTTTTTTCTTTAATGTAGTCATTTCATTATACATGTTATAATGCGCTTAGAGCTTCTAAAGATTAGGCGCTATTATGTTTATTATTATTATTACTATTATTATTATTATTATTTCATATATATATATATATATATATATATATATATATATATATATATATATATATATATATATATATATATATATATATGTGTGTGTGTGTGTGTGTGTAATCAGCTCAGCATCTTAGTCCTTAGAAGTAGCTAACTACTCACATTTATAAATAACCCGTCTATAAATAACTACGAGATATCATGCTCGATTCAGCTAAATTTCAGATCCTTTCGAACAGATCTGTTCGTCTTACGTACTTACCGACACCTTAGCGACAGTATACCAATAAAAAGTAGGGACATGGAAACTGGACATAAAAAAGGATAATTATAAAGACATATTTCGGGACATTGTGTGGACATTAAGGCTGAGCAACGATTTGAATTGTCATATCTGTTGAGTACTTAAGCATATGTCCCTAAATACACAAATATTATACAAAAGCATAACGGATTACACAGACAAGCCACATTTCTAATTTGATAGGAAATTTAAAAATACTTCAAATATAAATTGAATTAGGTGAGGCATGCAAATATACGAAAAGGTTTGTTTTAATCCAAAAGAGTACTTTGAAATTATAATGAATACATTTTAAGTAAATGAATCCTCTCAACTTATAACTGAACTCTAACGACTGAACAATAAACATAAATTAAAAATGTTGCTTACCGCATTCAATATATATATTAATTTTACATGTCCTAAAACAAAATAAAATGCCCATAACGTGGGTCACATATTCGCTTCTAGATTATTCTTAATTTTTAAATATGGTTATGCCTTGGATTGAGATAGAAGCAAACATCTTTAAAACAAAATGGAAAAAAAGTCAGATTGACATAAACCTCAGACAATAAAATAGTCAATTCTACCATAATCCATCCCAAAATTACAAATATCAAGCAGGCAATATAATAAACTTAACGGGTACGTTCGGTGCCTATATCACATTAGTATCATTCACAATGTGAATTCTCCATGTCTTATGACACCTCTCTCTCTCTCTGTCTCTCTCTCTCTCTCTCTGTCTGTCTGTCTCTCTCTCTCTCTCTCTCTCTCTCTCTCTCTCTCTCTCTCGTAATACATCAAATTGTTTTAAAAGATACAGCCTCAACAGTAGATGCTTATTTTCACACTAGAATATTTGTATGAGGTGTGTCGTTACTGAGATGTGAAAGTTAAGGGGATTACACATAACATGCACTGATGTTTTTATTCATGTCTTTAAAAACGACATTATAGTTTATATTGTCTCATCGCTGATGCGAAATAAAGCTGCACCACAACTAAGATTCTTCCTTCACCCACGAAACCCTTTGAGACAGGCGGAAGCATGCTGAAGGTGAATGTCTAAATACAAATAAGACTGATTGAGCAAGGATGGTTGAAGCAGGCTTGTTTTGAAAGGTAATCTTTATTCATATACAATACATTAATATGCACGTCAAACTTTCTGTTCGATCGAAATCACACAGAAAAAATGTTTGTTTAAAATAAAAGACTCAGCTAGCAAGTACATCGAGCCGATTATGTCAGTCAGTTAACTCTCATGTATCAATTTTTCTTCCTTGGCTCTGAAAAGAAAAGACAAATGCAAGAAATGCCTCTTTTAAAATAAAGGCTTTTCTCTAAAGAATTTCAAAGTTAACTTGATCTTATTGTCCGACAACATTGTATAATAACTTGTGTCTGCGGTAATGTATGAATCACATAGTGTTTATATATCGTCATTGGGGTATATAAAAAAAATGAATAACAAACTATACACATTTCTAGTGATATTAAAGCTCATGTTACCTAGTGGTTAGAGCCTGCGCATTGGATGTTAGTGGTAACGGGTTTGAACCTCGGCCGAGTCATAGCAAATACTTATTAAAATTGTTCCAGCTGCTTCGCATAGCGCTCAGCATTAAGATGTTAGTGTTAGGACTCGTCTTCCTGGTGTCAGGATACTTTGACAGGGTGTGACACCACGCTTCATGCCTGTGTCATCGTGCCTCATTGCTAGACATCAGTATAAACTGTCACACTGCACTGTAATGATATTACTGAATTTGTTTTAAATCTACATTACACGTCCAACACACACACACACACACACACACACACACACACACACACACACACACTAATATCAAAATTATATTGTAAACTTACCAACCGTATCATTTATTAGATACTAGCCAAGTATTCGAGTTTGCACGGTTAGGGTGCTCGGATGTATCTTATTGGAGAGTATGTACCATCCATTAGAATATTTAAAATATTAATAGAAGCACTTTGGAGATAATGACGTGCAGGATTTGTACAAAATATGATATGAACGACTTAACATTTCCATGGCACCCACACACAATGTGTGAAAAACAATACTTGTATTTCGAGTCGAAAACGTCCAGATGATTATGTCATGAGTAAAATGCAATGTCATAACCTTCAGGGATACTTAATACTCTCTAGTTTTATATTCCAACGAAAAAATGTTCAATCATATAGCCAAGCAAACATTTAGTAGTGGTTGATGTTGACTTTCATAACGTATCTAACTAAACAAAATTCACATTTCCCGTATATGAACACGCTTGCAGCAAGCATTGTTCAAACACATTCTTACTTGTAACAATATAACGTATACTGTTATACATCTTAAAATTTAAATATATTGATCATGGTGTTGATAAATTTTAGAGTGAAGTTTTGTTTCTCTATGAATATATATATATATATATATATATATATATATATATATATATATATATATATATATATATATATATATATATATATATATATATATATATATGTATGTATGTATGTGTGTGTGTGTGTGTGTTTGTGTGTGTGTGTATGTGTGTGTAGAATAGAGCATAATTGAGTAAGATAGATGTAAGTATGATAATAGTAAGATTGTATGAAATTAAGGATTTTTTTTCTTTCTTAGATCATCATTTATTTACCATACATTTTATTAAAAATACACTCAATGGCTGTTCTGCATACAACAGACTTCGCCTATGTCGGAACAGAACCTCGTTTGATGATTGTAAATCTCGTACAACGTTTTGTACACATAGGAATCTTTGCAGATGGGCGGATCAGATGAGGGTGCACTTATTGAAAAAAGGAATCGTTGCATCATTAACACTGTTTTGGAGTAGTTACTTTAGATGCTACGTATAAGATAACATATTGTTGTGGAAACTTACAACAATTCAAAATTAAAACATAAAGGTAAGAAGATGAAAATAAAATAACTCTTTGTATATGAAAAATGTCTCGTGAAGAAAGCTTCACTGTAATCTGCCATAGTCTATCACAACCCTTATTTTGTTTTATTATTTGTTGCTACCAAATGGATGTCTACATGGTACATTTCTCTTTTCATGATTCAGGTTCAGAAATTCATAACATATTTAAACGAAAGTTGTCAAAGTCACTGGGAATTTCTAAATCTATTTTGTGGATCTAAAGCTGAACACTCATTCTGCCTTTGTTGTTTTTCATATTGACACCAAATTTGTCGTTTCATTCAAAAATGTCAAAGTTATGTCTCTGATCAAATCGTTTGGCTTTTCTATCACTGTGATGTGAAAAATAATTTATTAATTATTTTATATATAATAACTGTCCTGAAGATCTTTCATCACGTAAATAGTGCATGTAAAAATGTTGCCCAGCAAAATACAGATTTGACTCTGTTCTGCCCGTGAATAATTAACCGGCAAATGGGGATCATTACAGCTCATTTCAAACGATGTAGAAAAAAAACACAGATGATATCCAGATAACAGAATGCGCTATCCCATGATTCTACAGAATAATTCTTGATAAAACTAGGAATAGTTATCACATGTATACACACAAAGCTATCACACAGGTTAGATAATGTTTCGTACGTACTCTATTGAGGTTCAATCCACGTCTACGCGTTAATACACACACACACACAAATTTATGACGATTATTTAGTATGCTAAAATAGAGAATAAACATACTTACGTTTCGAGACGCATAGCCCGTTTATACACCACTGTAAAATGCGTAGATTAAGAAATATAAAATACTCTAATATGGAAATGCATACGCGCACATAAGCGAAGTCATAAAAAAGAATAAATACTAATACTTCACAACCTCAATGAGGATATAATTCAAGAACATCGGTATGATAGTATAAAGTCAAAGCTATAGTCGTATATATAGTAATTATTTTGTTTTCTTTATCTTGTTTCCAAAGACCAATAAATTAGCAAGTGATGGATATATGCTATCATTACTAAAATATCTAAGATAGGATATTAAAGATATTTAACACATACCTTATTATAGCTAATGTGAACAAAACCGTATGCTTTGATATCTATATTTATACTAAATTATTTCCTATTACATTTGCATAGTGCTTGTTGAATCTATATGATATAATACCACTTTAGATGCATTGATATTTTGATTAGGAATATGTTTTGTCGAGCTAATACTGCTAAGAAATGGGCGTTTAGCTTTTAACTGTTTTTACGTGTAAAGTATATATATATATATATATATATATATATATATATATATATATATATATATATATACATATATATTTATATATATACATATATATATATATATATATATATATATATATATATATATATATATATATGTATATATATATATATATATATATAAGAATAATATAAGTATTTATATGTAAAGCAAAATACCATATTTCCTTTTCCACATTGCGTGCCATCAGCAGCAATCTGACTGTTTCAGTATCCATTTAGGGGGTTGTAGCAAAACATGGATACACATATTTTATCTGGCTTTGGAATCTAGAATGGAGTACATGCCAGTATAGAATATAATATAAGGTCACTTGAGTTATTTAACGGTATTCTCTCTCTCTCTCTCTCTCTCTCTCTCTCTCTCTCTCTCTCTCTCTCTCTCGTCTTGTCGCAGGTACACTCCAGGCACAAATTATCAAAATCTTCGTTTGGTTTGATATCTCCGATGCGTTAAAGAATATATGTTAATATAAAGAAGTATGGATGGGTGGGGATGGTTGCAATATGCAGACTGCAAAAATATTCTGTACAGGCTGACTGGCTGTCATTTTCAGTTAACAGCTTAAATTTTTTCCTTCTTAATATTTCCGTCATCACCAGCATTCAACCAATACAAACACGTTTTGGAATCATTTCAATTTTTTAAAGCTGGTTGCTTACTTGGTGTTAAATAAGGTATCACTGATTTTAATAATATATTTAACCCGTGAATAAAACCATGCAAATCAAGCTTCGTTATATTGCATATTATGTGTCCTTTTCTTATTATTGTATGTCTGAAATTTATTCAGAGTTTAAAATGTTACTACTATCATTTATGTATATTTTACTTTGCTCTCCAGCACATCCCGTCTCCGTTAATATCACAGAGGAAAGATTGCTGAATCAAATAATTTATATGTTTTGAAATTTGAAGAAACTACTTAATGAAAATGGAATTACGATGTAAACCAAAGACTTACAGACGGACACATAAACGTTTGAAAAATATCTCCGTCGTTAACATGTGCATAATTTTAATTAAACATGAAGGATAATTATACGTACACCGCATATTCGCGAATCTTGGCCAAAGGAAATCTTGCATTGCTCTTCTTCACTGTAGATTTGACCTGGGTAAAGTTTGTTGTAATTATCGTATTCCTCTTTATTATAAAACGTAGCTTCGTCTTTGACACAGGATCTGAAAGATGGTTTAGAAAACAAAACGTGTGTATATGTGTGGGCATATATGTGCAAATTGGAGAGAGACGTTTGCTTGGTTAGGTTCTATACTGCACAGCAGTACATGTTGTCATACATATATGCTTATTGTGGAACTCTTTCCTAGGGATGACAAACAAATTTCCACTGCCCTGGCTGACGTAATTAGAATAAAGTGCCTTTCCGAAGTACACACAAAAGTAGATGCACCACGGAAGTCAAATGGAAGAAGTTGATTCCACTCGCCTTCTGTCGTCAATGCGTCACGCTAAACACTGAGAGAGAGAGAGAGAGAGAGAGAGAGAGAGAGAGAGAGAGAGAGAGAGAGAGAGAGAGAGAGAGAGAGAGTGAGAAAGAGAGAGAGAGAGATGTGATCCATAATTTAATTTCATGTGTTTCTTTTTCATGATACAGCTATCATGAAGGAGTTGTTGTGCCATGGCATTTTGAGTAAAGGGGAATACATCACCGATGCTGATCCTGCACGACGATATTGTAGAGTTCCGTCTAGAAAGATGTCAACTTAATTGTCGCGCCTATTTTTACGATTTAGTGTGTTAAAATAAAATGTGGACAGCTGATTTACATGGGTCGTACTTGTATGTTTGTTGACCGACCGACATTACGTTTCGTCATAAGATTGTATCTCTCTTTTCACGTGTATCTTCACTCATTTGCAAAGGAAATAATATTACGTTGTGCAAGACATTAATGATTTTTCTTTTACTAATAAATAATAATAAAAATACGGATTAGCTAGATAATAATACCACGTAACTACTGGTGTGGCGAGTAGAAAATCATGTAATCGTCGGGTGTGGTGAGCCGAATGCCATGGAAAATGTAGAATATAGCCAGTAGTAGATCACCCATAAGGTGCAGTTTTTTTGAGACATAACGATGCTTTGGGGTCATGACATTGAATGTCATTACTATGAGAGTATCCAACCCTACAATGTACACATTATCATAGGAGACAAGGGAGGGGGGGGGGGGGGGAATCGATGACCGTGGATGTAGTTTTCAAATATATTTGTTGTTGTTGTAGAAAACGTCGAACTTTTGTTTTCTTTGTCCGAAACGATATACCAAGGAATCTGGTTTACACGTCTGGTCTCCCCTTCCATTTATAATTTGTCTAAATAAAGATTAATGCTATTTGCAGCCATTGAGTTTCCAAAATATGTTGTTGCAACTCTAGTATATTCTTCCAAAGCTAGATACCGCGTCCATTTTATTTGAATAAGTCTAGTCGGCATCATTTTCGTTACTCGTTTCTGACAATTATCGTTGCTGAAGTGAACATGTCTTACAGTTATAGAACCTATCAATGAACTCCACGAGGAACAATATGGAAATTTATGCGATATCTAATGCTTATTTGTGAACGTTTAGGACTTGGCTTGAATTTAAGCTGCTAAACATGGAGGATTTTGGCTGCTGAAATAATGTTATTCGTTTATCTAATTTCTGATTTTTTCCGGTGTGGTTTAACAGCACCTTCAGCATAGTATCGACTTTATTATGCGGAGGAAATGATCGCTAATCGTCTTTACAAATGACATGCGTGGAAGCGGACACGGGCTATCTCGGTGGATATTGACTTGAGGATCTATGGATTTCAAATCAGATATTTTGCAAACTAAGCTAAAACGGTTACCGTTTCAAGATGGAAACCTGGATGTGTTGATAAAAAGGATTTGTTTTGTGAAAAATGATAGCAATATGTCTTATTGACAAACAACAACCAATACTAATAAAAACTGAATCTCATTGGAAGGAAAATGAAGGATGGTGTTGGTTTGTCTCTACAATCATTTAATGTAGGATGGCATAACAAAATCGAATGATTTTGAAAGTCTACATTTTCATTATACTCCCACGCTTTATCTATTTCAATATGATCTAGATATACGGACAAACACATTTAAACATCTGATGTAGTTTTGAAGTATTTTATTGTGCTACACCCATTAATGTGACAAGCTAAGTAAATCTTGGAGAAGGCATAGCTCCAAACCACGACTGAACATAATTCCGAAAACAAGCAAATGCGAAATCCACCGTTGTATAATAATAACACGTTACTAAACAGATGTCGTCTTAAACGGTGTGTAAATTTAAGAACATGCATACCTTTTTTTCTTCAATTTCACCTGTCACGTATCTTGCTAAAAATCGTTCTAAATTATATCTCCTGAAAGACCGTTTTTCTATCACACTTATATACATTTATCCTGCTGGATATATCTCAAATCATTACTTATTCAATGAATGTTAACTTTATCTAAATATCTCTATCACCAAAATGTGAATTTTCACATAATTCAGTAAAGTTTGAATTTATTTTTGTTTTTGTAAAATTTAGTTTCCATTTTTACTATAAGTCGAAAGGTCGAAACCGCTTGCTTTTACCAATCACTTCCATCTCACCACTGTCTGCTGTTGCATACATTAACACAATGTCTCAGATGTGACTACATTCAAGAAAAGAAATTTTCTGACAAAAATTTAAAGTCAACAATTATCAGGTGCCTAACTTTCACTTACATATAAAAATTATGTCGAGTTGAACATGCAAATATATTATGCATTAATACTTACTTTTGTGAAAGAGTTTTCGCAAAGTCGTCGATCGAACACTTGCTAAATTCCCATGCCTTGTGAGAATATTCATTCACCAATCCTGGGAGATTCATCCACATAATGTTACCTTTGGGGCAACCTACCTCTATATCATGATCAGCACCAAGACTAAAAAAATAAATGCATAAATACATACGGATATATAAATAAAATACGACAAACAGTCACCAAGCAGAAAAGGTTCAGATATAATAATTGATAATTAGGAATGATTCACGAATCATATCGTTTCGAATTAACTATTTTAAAGAGTCTAGAATGCCTTGAAATTCAAAAGCCATTTTGGTTCTTCTGGGGATTTTTTCTTCAGTTTTTCAGCTTTAACATTAATGTGTCGTGCTTGTTTTACTAAATTGTTTTGAAACAAATGTAAATCTATTCCTAGACAACAATATAAGTGTGTTTAACTGTATATGCGTAACTTCTTAAGTTTGAACAAAGTCGCTAATACTTGATCATTTTGCACACATTCTTGAAAAACATATTCAAAACTGAAATAGGCTTCGAAGTGTTTAACTCTCACATACCTACCTACCTACATACACACACACGTACGTACGTACATACATACATACATACATACATACATACATACATACATACATACATACATACAACCGTGTCCCTAATGTTCTATAGGTTTGATGATGAAAACTCTATGAAGATTCACTAAAAATTCAAGAGTGAGTAGTGTATCAAGTAAGTATGTAATTTACCTATGCGCTAGCTCATGACTAGCTCGCATCATTGTGCTGATGTAATCCGCTTCTTTAACAACGGAAACACTGCTTTCCGAGCATACAGCGCTAAAATAGGCAATGCCTGCAAAGATAAACAAAGAAATAAAACTAATACTGAGTAACATCTTTTTTCTCCACCAAGACTGGCAAGCCCCGAAAAGTGTCCACCATATTTGAGATTTTATTCGATGTTATACTGAATCTTATGAATAATTGGAAAGTGAATAAATGCACTCATATCAACTGATGTATCCAGCTTCACTAAAGTTTTCGAAAGACGTAGAAATGTTCCGAACATTCACCATTAATTATATTTGATCAGATTGTACATGCGCACAATGTTTAAAAAGTATTTGAATTGTCAAAGATTGTGTAAATATTCCTTTGTTGAACGTTATGTAAGCAAATGAGTAAAATGCTATAG
The DNA here is from genome assembly GCA_029339505.1 of Unio delphinus. NCBI lineage: Eukaryota > Metazoa > Mollusca > Bivalvia > Unionida > Unionidae > Unio > Unio delphinus. The sequence continues at coordinate 71,929 of JAQISU010000392.1, read as the reverse complement.
CGTTGGTAGCATAGTTTTGTTTTCACTCCATACCTAATCAAAGAAATACACTTTAGAAATATTACGAGAAGCCAACAGGTTGTCCACAGCTCAGTGTATGCCATTCTGCATCATTCATTGTGTATTATATGATTGTACTTTACAATTCTACGTATCTTCCATGTATGTTAAGTACATTTTTAAATAATTGTGTCTGAAGTTACAAATATTCTTGTCTTTCCAGTACACTATATATGTTTCTGTATGTCAATGAAAACGAACTAAAATGATTTATCATGAGTTTCTTGGGTGTCTGACACAGACAGACATACAAAAAGAACTTACACACACTACATATATATATATATATATATATATATATATATATATATATATATATATATATATATATATATATATATATATATATATATGGAGAGACGGACAGACAGACAGACAGATAGATAGATAGATAGATAGATAGATAGATAGATAGATAGATAGATAGATAGATAGAAAGATAGATAGATAGATAGATAGATAGATAGATAGATAGATAGATAGATAGATAGATAGATCACCTGAGGAGCTGATCATATTATACCTGGTAAAGAAGAAAGAAGTATTAAACGAAGGATACGAATAAATATTTTATTATATGTAAATTAACAATCTGCATGCATCATACTATTTTGATTCAGATACAGTTATGGACTCATTCAACAATTCAAATATCTATCAGTAATCTGATTAATATTCACCAAAACCAAGTGGAATTCTTTCAAAAATTCTTTATATTGGCTCAAACACTGTAAGTCCATTTTATGTCTGAGAGAATCCGTGCTGTTAATATTTGTAAACGCCATTATATTCGTTCAGAGCAGAACAAAAGTAATGCGAACGTACTAATACATCAGTATCAGAGGTTTCTCACTGAGAAAGATTATAGGTGCTTTTGTTTCGTTATATGTAAATGGCTATTCACACGCCGATAGTTATTTGTTATGCGTCAAATTCTCTGATAAGAAGAAATTTGTATAATCTTCGTTTATGGAATGAAATTTGTCTTAAACTAAATCAAGTTCAAATTAGAGGGGAGATAACTGATTTACACAGATACAGATACATACCCGGTGAACATCATTGCGTGATCAAAATCCGATCTTAATGGCATTCCAAGAGTATTCACAACCCAGTCTCTGAAGGCATCTAGGTAATTAAAAGCATCAATGGACCACATTCCATTCTTTAGGAATAATTTCGCATTGCTGTAGGGTCCGTCTGCCTCTTTCTGCACAAATGTATATACAATAGGACGCAACATTACATCAATTAGGTTATTTAAAAAAAATAAAAAATACAACTACAATTACAAGATTTATATGAACAAAGCGATACCATATCGGTATCGACATGGCCACTGATCGATATCATCAATTTATTTTAATTTCTTGTTCATTGGATGTACAAAAGCCGTTCTTAGTTTAGAACAGCTGATGTCAATGCTTTGTATTTCACAATATTTACATGGCGCTGAGAGAAGTCTTGATCCAGATATTCTATTCTTTCATAACTCAAACGTCTCAAACACTCTTTATCTCGATTAAATAGAAGCGATGGCATTGAATTAGAAGTACGGAAAATAAAATTTAAGCCAACTATTTGACCTGGGTAATCGTACCATTCTTTTTAAAATATGTATGATTTCTCTTTATATTAGGGTGTGAAAAAGAAATTCAGGCGAGATAAACTTACTTTACATTTGGAGCGCATTTAAATTTAAATTTTAAAACTGAAATAATGGTGACAAAGAAGACTGCGGACAAAAGTTGTTCTTATCGAATATTAAGGAAGTACTTTAAATTTAATTTTGCGGATCGTGACTAATTGAAAATCTGATTATATAGTATATACTAATGATACTCAAGGAAATTAGGTCTTCAGTATAAAACATAGCACTGGAACATGTGATTTTATGATTGTATTATTTCAATGTCTCTTACCTTGAGGACGGTAATTGCTTTGAGTGTGATGTCAATGGAGAAGGCGCTGTCTTTTATCGACTTGTATGTGAGGGCAACCTAGAGAGGAAATTAATCATATTTTATATATATATATATATATATATATATATATATATATATATATATATATATATATAGAGAGAGAGAGAGAGAGAGAGAGAGAGAGAGAGAGAGAGAGAGAGAGAGAACTGAGGTATTGCGTACGTTGCTTTCCCTATACGATTTTATGACATTAATTACATGCAAAAGATCATCGAGAAAGCATCACAAACAAAATGGTAGACTTGCACATATACACAAATGATTGTATCATGTTTTCATTATATATAAATGCATGGAGAACTGCGCAACATTGTTAAAGATAGTCGAGTAATCCTGCTTAGATACGCTTGGTGTTAAATCAGATTATAAATAAAACAGTTTGCAGCAAGAAATACCTACGCCATTAATAACTTGTGATACATATTCTCGCACTCGGTTCATTGCGTTCTTCGTGTCTTCGTTGGCAAGAGCATAAAACCTGCAAATACACAAATCCTTTCAGGTTTGGGAAAAAATTATACACTATCATTTAAAATAGCTTCTACTTCGCCTCTTATAAAATGTTTTCGGTTGCCTGCATAAATTTTCCGTCACTTTCAATTCTACGATAAAAGCGTTAGATGGCCTAGACAATATGACACATAACTGAAGGACAGTTTTGTATGTAGGTAAACATTTCCGCACAATAATCGATATAAGGCAGATTTGAAAAGAAAACTTGCACAATTTTCTGGGACGAATAACATTTCTGAGACGCTTTAAAATGTCTCCACATAACTGGAATTTATTATAATAATGATATATCAGTTCTCAAAGATACCATCTGTGGAGTTATTTCGCCGCGGACAGAAACAGCGCCCGTAATTTCTAAAATACGTAAAAAAATAAATTTAAAACTTGCCATCCAGTTTTGATTAAATAAATTCGATTATTATATTGCTTACTTCTTGTTGCCAGTATATCAGCTGGCTACCTTTTATATCAACCAGTTTCGGTTTATCCAAAGGTTTCAGTGGTGTGACCCTCTTACCATTGTCCAAGTGGAAGGTGGCATTTGTTTTCATTTGAATTCGAGACCCTCATATAGCTAGTAATACTAAATGACAATGGGTCCTGAATTGCAATAGAAAAATCTTGATTTCTTCCATATGATAAAGGGACCACTTTATGAATAAATGTCAACTCATTTTCGATACCATTTTGAACAGGTCAAACACTATTGTGCAGCTTCTAAAAAAATCAGTTTTAATTTGATTGACTTTGTAAATCTTTAAGTTTCCTTTGCGTAACTGCTTCCACTCAACAGGAAACTATGAAATAAGCGAAGACAAAGAAAGAAATAATGGTTACTTGCTTTTGCCAGATAGGAGGGTCTACTACAACAAGCAGTTCAACACCGAAAACTTTAGTGACTGGTTTGCTTTTGTCAAAGTCGCTTTCCTCAACATTTATGTTATCTAATGATCGCCGCAGATTCACAAGGAGACTCTTCCTAACAGTTTCCTCCTCATCAACATCAACTGTTAATAATAATAATAATAATAATAATAATAATAATAATAATAATGATGTTGTTATTATCAAATCCAAAAACTCAATCAGTATGTAGGCCTACTGCATGCGTTATCTCATTCCTTATCGTCTCCAATGTTCTAATCCTAAATACGCGTTACCCCATCTCGAAACACCCGAATCCCTTTTCTTGATTATAGAACTACTGTCGCATAAAATTTAGGTATTCCATCGTGCCTCTGTCTGAAGGAAATATTTAAAGAGCCAATTGCTGAAATTAAATAAAACTTGTAAGTTGATCAAGTTATTATCTATAATGATATATATAATAGCTACATTTTGTCGCATGTTTGTCAGTAAGTTCATAACTATTGAATTGTGACCAATTCTAACACTGCATTTACATGTCAGCTTTAAGTTGTATCACTTTGACCACAGTCTGTAAATTGTATCCTCAAACCATATGTTCCTCCTTTTGTACATCAGTGACAAATGTAGGAGGAAGAAACCAGAACATGAATTGACATATCCACGGATAATCAAATATAATGTTGCTTCTTTATATCGTCCAAAGCTCACAAAAGAAATTCCAAAACCAACAATTACATATCTAGTATTATATTTTGTGTGAAACTTACGCTTAACGGTATCGTTCGTAAGACGGAAGTCTCCACGATTTGCTATTTCTTCCCGAATTACGTGAGGTGTATCGTGGTACTCCCGATTCATATACATTATATCCTCATTAATTAGATCGGAAACTGGGGCGATATAGAAATAGTTGTCTCCAATCATTAAACTTCCTTCCTGTAATAATAATAATAATAATAATAATAATAATAATAATAATAATAATCTCTCACTAGAAACAAACTTTAATCAAATGTGTAGAAGATGTTGACAAATAAAACGATGGTAATATTATTTACATCCTATACATCTCCTAACCAATGCAAAATAAACTATGTTATCCTCCAAAAATAATTACTTGATAACTTGTGTATAGCCACAGTCGGACTTACCAATGTCCTGGCACAGGGTCCTTTCGCTCTCTTGATACAACGGACAGTGAAAACGGCAGAGTTGTCGATGTCGTGGTAGTATTTGCTTTCCTGTCAGAAAAATATAACACTTTTTAAAATTATTTTCATTCATCTTGAGTCTTTCAAATTAAACTTACTATATTAAATTTTGCAAAAAATAACAACTTTTATAAATGCATCGTCCGTACTATAAACAAGAGACTGTATTTGAAAAAAGTTTTTGTCGTTCTGGAAAAGACAGTTAAAATCTAGTTAGTAAAATCAATACACATTCTTTGTAATATTCTCACAATAAAAGAGATGTACGTTAAAGAGAATTAAGATGCATTCTGATTTGGTCTCATCCAAAATCAAATAAGAGGACTCGACTGAAGATATATAAAATGGAATTCACTTCTTTATGTCCATTCTTTACCCTAAATTGTACAATACCAGAGTGTGTACCTCACTAAAATCAACAAGAAGTATATACTAATATTTCTTGGATCAGCATCCGGTATTATACATGTGCGTTTTCATGAAAATCTTTGCCTTATGACCTGTTGCTATTAACTTACAACGTTCCTTGTGAATGGTTCTTTCACGGCTCTCTTGGTTCCGTCAGGCATCTCCTTGACAATGTAGATGTCGGTGTCAGCACGTATGTGTGGATTTTCTTTGAGGTGAAGGTCGATTGATCTCTTCCCTCCATTCAGTTGGAACCTTAATTCATCTGAGAGACCAAGGTCTAGATGACGTTTATGTGCGTCATTATTCAGATCTCTGAGCCATACAAACTCAGACTTTCCTAGAAAACCAATAAATAAATAAATTTTAAAAATTTAATTTTACAAAATATACTATGTTGATATATCAGTCAAAAAGGTCTAAAAGGTATATTTGGCTGGGGATTAAATTTTGTTTTATATTACAGTTAAATGCCAACATTGTTAAATGTATCAGTTGTTAAATGTATCAGGTACCGACGTACATTAATTAACTCACAAATGCATCAAATATTCAACCAAAAAAGCGTTAAGATCTTTTCCAGCAAATGATTTAAGAAAGCATGAACTTTCGGCATGGATTACAATGAGGAATCAAACTATATATCAAACATGTATTTAATAAACAAATCACTAGCCATCGATCATATCAGGCACAATATGTCACTGAAAAGTCATACGATCCGGAGTTAAGTGCTTAGATAGTCCGACTAGGATGATGAGGTCGTGAGTTCGAACTCCAGGGTCGAGTCATGCCAAAAACTTAAACAAATGACACTAACAGCTGCATCGTTAGGAGCTCAGAATTAGTAGTTCAGTGTTATCACTGGTCGGCCTGGTGTCAGGATAGCGTGAATAGGTGGGACATTATGCTACATGTTGGTGGTAAGATGCCCCAGTGCTAGAAATTACTGTCAACTGTCACACTATAGACATCGACATCGTAGCGAGATGACTAAAACATTGTTAAAACTACGTTAAAATATTAAAGACACGGACAGAGAGACGCAAAGGCACATACACTCGAAAGATATAATGTTGATTGATATAAACATATGTAGATTTCTTGGATATATATATATATATATATATATATATATATATATATATATATCTGTGTGATGCCCGAATGCCCGAAGAGACCTAAAAAACACCAGATACACAAAAGTACCGACAAATAAACAACAATATCAGACAAAACGTGAAGAAATCAACAGAATATTGTAGTGGACAAAAGTGTACAGAAATAGAGAGCAGTCTGATAATGAATAAGATCAAAAAGGCATTCTAAATTGTGACAAACCTCACCAGACAGAAGCAGTATTGATGAGTGTATTTATAACTGGCGAAACTTTGCACTAAGGATGCAAAGCTGATCTCTTTTAATTTTAAATTAATTCCTGGAATAATTGTAATTAATTAGCTTTTCAAAATAATTAATATATTAAAAAGTAACATATACAAGATGACAAGTGCATTTTCAGTAAGAGTGCGAACGAACGTATGGAACACCTATTCTACGACTGGGATATTACTTCCACGTTTTGATACTCTTTTACAAAACATTTTGCACATAGTTGTCTAAATTAATGTCCGTTTGTCCAACAAAAAATAATTTTAGGAAGTGAACAACTGAATATTTTTTTTAAAAAGAATATCTTGCTTATCGTGACTGAATTCAACATGTAAACTCCTTCTATTTATGTTTGAAGCAAATAGCTGAAGTACATAAGAATATTTAACAATTTGCTGCTAAGTTAAACAAAAGTGAGGATCATGTTTTTCAGAATTTGCAACGTGTGCAAAGCAGAAAACAGGAACTATTGCTGTAATATTGTGAAGTCTATGCTCCTATGCGGTGTTACGTGTGTCAGCCTATCCAATTTGTGTCGAATAAGGTTGCTTGTAATATACACGTGTGTCTTTTCTTTGGGTTTATTTGTCTCTCAGGTTGATTCGATGAAATATAACTCTCAATTTTGGAGTTTACAAGGCAGGATAGAATGAATATAACGCACACAAAAAAATGAAAGCAATTTGAAAAATAAAATGAAGTTTAAAATTAGCATGGAAAGAGTAACGAGATATAAATAGAGTAAACTAGTACTTGATGAACGAACTGAGCTAACTTACCTGCGTCTAGTGCAGCGACAGTACAAAACAGTAAGATGAAAAGATTATAGTTCATTTTGGTTCTGTGATACAGGTAATTTAGCTTCCACCTCGAAAGCAAATAATTTTCTCTCTGAAAAAGCGTCCTTATGTAGATACCAAAATCAACACAAATCCGCTTATTAACTGAGGATAAGGATAAACAGCAGATATATGATGCAACAAAACGGTACGCTATTCTTCTTAAAATTATCTTCTTAAATCATAACTTAAGAATATAATCTTCCATTAATGATGATAATAGAACAAAAATATAAGAACTAAGTAGGATAAAACGATACATTCCTCTTTACTTGTCATGACATGCGGGGTATAAGCGCCTAAACTTTATAAATATTGTGTGTGGGATGATAAGATTATCGGAAAGTGTGTATTATATATAACCATACTGAATCAGGTTTTTCATCTTAATTCTATAACAAAGGTTTGAATGTCTTGACCATCTCTTGCCAATAAATTACACTTATTCATAATTTCGTTTACACATTATTCAGAAACAGTCACGTGTCACTATGGATATTTACACATATAGCACATATTTAAACTGTTGATGGGGTATGACTTAAAAATTATTTTTGAACAAAATATTTCTAGGATTAGCACACAACCAATGTTTTTCGTATTTATATCATTTGAAGTTCAGTGCCAGATCCTGTCTTGAACGTATATAATGTGAATTTGGGCTTTAATCTGTGATTATCCGGATTATATTTTTAAATCACTTCATATCGCAATTAGCAACACATGATTACTTTGATTCGGAACATACGTAAGGATATTAATATTAACGTCCGAAAGAATTTCGGTCTCGCTTTTCATCTGGGGTTGCAATGGAGTCAACAATACGTCAGTAGCATTGTATTTATATAATTATTTTTGATATTATTATTATAAGTATAACTATAATTAATATATTATTTGTATTATTATTATTATTATTATTATTATTATTATTATTATTAGTAGTAGTAGTAGTAGTAGTATTCCCTCTTCATATAATACGTACTTGTCTATTTAATTGAGTGAATATGATGTCAACTAATTTCCCAGATTGTTTATTGTTTGACTATTAAAGTGATTATATACGAGTCGTGAAGTTTGAGCAGATCTTGTTTTAAAACGCAATCTAATTTAAATCTAATATATATATATACTTGTATATATATATATATATATATATATATATATATATATATATATATATATATATATATATATATATATATATATATATATATATATATATATATATAATTCAATAATGAAGTCAAGAGTCGCTAGATCGAACAATGATATACACTTGATCATGCAATGTTGTTTTATTTACAACTTTATTTAATATTGAATACAATCTGTTATAAGACACAAATTATATGCTTTGCTTTTTTATTGAATAATGTCGTTTAAATAAAATGCATTTTTGTGTTTTAAAGGTTATAGTTTAAAGTTATTTATATCCAACATGTAAATGCAAACGTCAGTTAGTGTGCTTCAATGTGATGATACTACGTCTTCTTAAAAGAAGTCGATAGCGGTGAGAATATATCTGCATCGTTGTGTAAATTTCTGAATAAGCTAATCTAACGTTGTAATAATTTCACGATCTTGTTACGAGAATAGTTAATGACGATGACAACAACGACTAAGAATACAGACTTAATGTAATTTATTGACATCTTTCTCTAGTACCATATACGTGTCTCATATTTCAAATATATTTGTGTAATTCAAAATATTAATCAGTAATGGTTAATAGACGTAAATTAGTCATAGTTTGCCCATTGGTTGAGACTTGAATTTTAAAACAAAGTCACATATCCTTGATCATGTATAAGCATATACTTATATACTTTTTATGAAAGTTTGTTAAAATAAGTTCAACAATTTAAACCATGGAGTAAAGACCGTCACAATCGTTTTATCAATGTAATTTTCTTTAATTTGAGAAAGAACGCATCTCAAATATTTTTGTTAAAAATATTTGGGAGTTGGTTGGGGTGAGGACCCCTCTTTCATCCAGCACGTGCACGTTCATCAAAATTGCCTTAAGGATTCTAAACCTTGGCTGTCATTTGTTGAGACAAATCAAATATGATATCCCTAGATTTTATTAGGGGCTAATGGAGTTCGGGTTACTGGGACGTGTTCATGTTTCCTATAAAGCCGACACATTTGACGCCAATCCATTCTATACCGGAAGCTCATTCCTAGATCAAACATTTTAGTTGTATATTATTCCTCGTGAAAGATCATGCCAAATACAATCGCTCACGCACAGTATGAAGAGACTATTGAACTCAATATTCGTTTCAAAACTAACATTTGCAAATATCGAATACACCTTCATTGTTAGATATTTTTAAAAATTGTGAATACTTTCAATATTTGTTAACGGTATGCAGTAAACTGCAAATGAAATATTACGTGATAATACTGTTTCGAATGTGTATCTTATTTTGTGTGCCGTCTGAAAGACCTGAATCGTGATTGTGCTGAGGAGAAGTCATCAAATGGATTATGAATTATTTATTTCAAGAGAGATCGTTTGCAATAAAAATGCATTCCTATATTATTTTTTTTATCGAAATAAATGAAGGGCAGAAGGAAATGACAGTAAGTAAAAGTAGCGAATGGGTATAATTGCAGTCATATTATAACGTATACATAACAAAAATGCCAGGCTAATGGTGGAAGATAATTATGCATCCAGTTTGCACCCAGGCTAGGTTTTGTTTTCTATTCACTTTCTGCAAGGTCCATTGTTAAACATGCATTGTACACGGTTTTTCAATGCTTTGACCACTCTATTATTTTTGTACACGGTTTATCAATGCTTTGACCACTCTATTATTTTCGATAATTTTATTTCTGCCTGGAAAAAGCGAATATTCTATGTTTGACGTGTGCGATATTTATGTATGTTATTGTACAAATTTAAACAATATTCCTGAACATATAAAATAAATAGACAGAACGACATACTGAAACACACACACACACACACACAAACACACACACACACACACACAAACACACACACACAAACATAGACACATGGTGTGGGCAGTGTTAGCTCCAGTTTACAAAATAGAGAGAGAGAGAGAGAGAGAGAGAGAGAGAGAGAGAGAGAGAGAGAGACAGAGAGAGAGAGAGAGAGAGAGAGAGAGAGAGAGGCAGAGAGAGAGAACAAAATACTTGCACAAGCACACGCATACTCACATACTCTATGGGCAGAATAAGTTTCAGTGGACTATGTATATGCTCTTCCAAAATTAAAATGACATTGAATGTCCGAATGACATAGAGAGTGCATGAGCTTACAAAGAAGATATATTAGAGTGTGTATTATCTTGCGATGAATACATGAATGGAACACAGGGGGTATTTTCTTGTTTTGAATGCAGGAATGAGATTGGGAGTCTATGGTCTTGTGTTTAGTACCTTTTAAAAGTTGCGAAAATGGCAGTACTTCAGTGAACTTAATGTTATGCACCATTATCATCGGTTTCTTGACCTATATAGTCTGCGTCTATATCCCCGGGGATATAGACTCAGACTGAGGCACTGTGTTGCTGAACATCTGACCAGTTCCCTTCACTTGTCTCTATCATGTGACAATGCCGGTGTCTGCGCAAAAAAAATTCTGGTCGATTTTGTGATGTTGTAAAATGACATTAAATGTCCGAATAATATAGAGAGTGCATATATATATATATATATATATATATATATATATATATATATATATATATATATATATATATATATATAAAGAGAGAGAGAGAGAGAGAGAGAGAGAGAGAGAGAGAGAGAGAGAGAGAGAGAGATGTAAAACAGATGACAAAGTATCTTTAGACGCTGCAAAGCGAAAATTATTTGTTTTTAACCGATTTCCTAAGTTGTTTCATGATGCATTTGCATATGTAATTGCATGCATTTTCTTCATAATTACCAAAACCGCTCCGGTGGCCTAGTGGTTAGAGCATTCGCCGCTGAAGCGGGAGGTCGTGGGTTCGATCCCCGGCCGAGTCATACCAAAGACTTACAAAAATATTACGAACAGCTGCCTCGCTTGACGCTCAGTATTAAGAGGGTAGTGTTAGGATTGGTCGGCCTGGTGTCAGGATAATGTGAATAGTTGGGACATTATGCTACAAGTTTGCGGCATGACATCGAAGCGATATGACTGAAAAATTGTTGAAGCTACCTTAAAAAATCCTAATCAAACAAACAAACAAACATAATTACCAAAATAGTATACTGCATTATCTTTCAAATGATTGGAATAGAAATCACTCTTTAAATCACAAAAGTCATTTCTACTTCAGGTATGCAGAATGCTTTCATGGACAACAGAAGTTTTGCTTGGCATCTAGTTTACTGCGCAAGATGTAATAGGTTCTTTAATCTTATATAGATCAGCAAGATAAGGAGAGAACCGTATTGAATGTTTAGAAAGTAACATATTAAATGAAGCTGTTTTCTATCCGCCAAAGTAGACCAAACAGTTCTTCATAAATCTTACGACGACAGTAAGCACTTTTGGTTAAACCAGTTACAAATTTTCCTGCTTGTAATTGAATGTTTTTTCCTAATCTAAGAGATTCATCAGCTAAACTACCATCCGTTACAACATCGACAAATTCTAGTATAGATGGTCGATGTTTATAAAATATAGTTTTTCTTGTTTCGGCTAAGGACATAAAATGTTTTTGAAGTCTCAGACTATTGAAACTAACGTCAGGTGTTTGTTGAGTTCAGTAGAAAAAAATATTTCAGATGGTTGAGGATCTAAGTTTAGAAGGAAAAAAAAAACAGTCGAAAATTACACGAGACTAAAATTAACTCATTTTGGGTTGGATTAAAATCGTCGATCCAATGTCTTGAACAATAGTATATTAAATGTAACTCCGTGATTAGTACTGAGGTATTTCTTAATGAACACGTCACATGAACTACCTTTGTTGCAGGATTAGTAATCATAAACCTAAGGTTACTGCAAAAAAATCTTGTATAACCCTATTATCTGACGTATTAAATCAACAAATACGACATATTCACAATCTTCCTTTGTACTTTGAAAATCCATTTGTGCGACGCTATGGATAACCAATAGTTCTGCACAGGCACGTTTACAAAGACCTTGACGGGAATCAAGTTTTAAAATTTAAGACAGTCAGAGGACATTAAAGAGAAAGGTCGTGCACAGTTTTAAATGCCTTATGTTCTGCAAGTTTTCTACTCAGCGATCTCGAGACAGGGCACAGATCAGCATCTTTATTTACTATATATATGTACATACATCTGCTAAATAATAACTGCTTATAATGTTTCTCGAATTTCGATCATTTATTTTACACTATACGCTGTTAGAGTTTGCACATTGCACTTTGAAGTCAATGTGAGCAGCGGGGGGGGGGGGGGGGGGAGGGGGGGGGGGGGTGGCGAATCGGACAACTTTTCCCAACAAAATCACTTTAAGCCCTCAAAACGGAAAATAGAGCCTTCCTGCGAATCTCATGTTTTAACCAACAAAAAAAAAGAAAGTCTCCATTTGATAAACGGAGACTTATTGATTTCTTGATCAAAACATGAGTTTGCGCGGGTGATACTCTATTCGCGTTTTCGTTACTTAACCATAAAACGTCGCATCGGGTTGTCCTTGCACCCCCCCCCCCCTGCTGCTATGGGTTAACCGAATATTTGATCAAGTCCGATACGATATCGTGTTCGAGGATCATGTAAATTTATTGTTATAAATCCGTGTGGGGCCGACTGAGCATGACTAAAGAAATTTCTAAATTGATTGAAGTCCATATCGAAACACCATGTCTGCCAAATATTTCGTAGCGTATGTGTATCAACGCCGTTAAATACAGCAAGAATATTACAGTTATCTCTGATCACTTTTGGAATCTGAGTGTAGCGTTGAGTGACATATATCACGTCGGTGTTTTTATGCCTGCCTCGGGAAAATATTTTAGCTGGGTGTTTTTGATTGTCTAACATCACATCGTTGTACACGACTAAATTGTTAATGCTCCCATCAAGGTCATCCACGGATGGTGCCTCGTCAATATAAGTTATAAAATCAATGACGTTCTCACCTTTAATTTCTGATGCATTCTCGTTAAAATTCTTTAACACTTCATAGCATCGTTGATCATCTACGCTAGGAGCAACTAAATACAACTTATCCCACTTCATCCATCTCATTATTAAATTGAGCAACAATTGCCTCTTGCCGAATCCAGATGGCCCGATTATAATTGCGCGGATAGAGTTTGGTAGCGCTGCATGATGCTTAACTGGTTTTCTTGTTTTAGTCGCTGAAAAATCAATTATATTCATATCTCAATACATAAATTATGGATCTATATTGTGTGAAGTGTAAAACGCGTACTGGCACAAATGATGTGACGACGATTACAACTAGCAATAACAGATATGCACTTACTGGTAGATGTGCAACATGTGGTATAAAAAAGTTTAGATTTGTTTCTATGAAATCCGGAGATGTTTTTTAAAAAAACGAGGAGGTGATATCGCAGCCAAGTTAGCAAAACTCCCTGGAACTCCGTGGGCAAAGTATCCAGGAGAAAAGCACCTTCCAGGATATAGCTATTGTGGCCCAGGAACACGATTAGATATCAGACTTGATGATCAAAACCAACCTCGACCCGGCGAGTATCCGATAAACGCCATTGATAAGGCGTGTCATGCTCATGATGTTGCATATAAAAGCAGCAATTTGCAACACAGGCATCTCGCGGATGTGAAATTAATTCATGCGTTAAATGCTATTCCTGATAAATCTTTCAAAGAAAAGTTGGCTTCGTGGTTGGTAAAATCAGCTATGAAAGGCAAATTGATGATGGGCGCTGGTAATTAATAATATGGAATCTATTTATTATTCTCCAAAAGGATACTGGAGGGGTAACGCTGCAATCAATAAACTCGCCAACGCCGCAAAAGGGCCACTGCGGCTAATTGGTTATCCAAACAGGCTATATGGCAAATTTATCTACCGCGTCCTAAACAAATCAATTTCTCGCATCTTGATGTTACCGTACCCAATGAAGTTCATCAAGCTGATTTATTGTTTTTACCATATGACAGTGTCAGTGTCAGGAAATCTATTTATCATTGAAAATAAATTAATACAAGCATAACCCAGCATCGACGACCTCAAATGTGTATACGGGGATCTGTAACCGTCGCTATAAGTAACGACTGTACCCAATTTTGTTCCATCGGACAAAAAAGCATCTTTACGATCCACATATATGTTTTTAGATACTGCATCCGCGATTACGAAGTCGTATTCGGTGTTATCCATAATCAGCCGTGAACAATATCGTTTATAGTCGCATTTTTTTCCTCCCTGAGTGAATTTTCCGATTATTCTTCTACCGAGATCTTTTGCTCCGATGTTTCGTTGATTAAATACCCGTTTGGACCACTCAATGATATATTCTTCGGCGGCATCAATATGTTTTCTGGATTCCTCAATTATTCTATCAAGACGTTCCGGTGTTGGTAACCAGACATTGATTTGTTTCCGATATGATATAATTGCTTCATTGACCATCAGCGAAATTAACATTTTTGTATCAATCATGAACCGTAATAACGCTATTGGCAGCCACTCCTTTTGAGACATGTGTCTACCAATCCAAATATAACAACAGCGATGAAGTCCTGCTGCGAACTCAAATGATACTACACGAGAGAATCCAGTTAAATCAAAATCAGACAGCGGCCCATTAATTGCAACACGAGTCATTTCATGTACGGGGTGTCCAAATCGTTTAAAATACTCAGTACACTCTCCATAACCAAGAAAACTCGCTGGATAACAAGCAACCATATCAACTGAAATGATATTATCACTGTCGTATTTGTTATTCCATAAACCGCCATGATTAAATTCTAAACAACTAGCCTCAATGTCTGGCAAGAATTCTACGCGTGTTGGTTTCCATGCGTTTTTGATTCTTGCAAAATGAGCTGCGACCGACGGGATTGTAAAACAGTTTGTCAATAATTGTTCGTCGTTGATAATTTCATCGATGGCTTCGCCACTATTGTTGGCTTCGCCACTGGCTACTCCGCCGCCCACCGTTAAAAACCCACTAGCTGTTTTTTTCATTTTGTTGTGAAATGCTTCAGTGCGGTATAATTCACCGTTTGGTCTTACAAACTGATCAAACGTCTCCGTGTCGTTTTCAGTGCTGCGAAGTAACCACACCGACACGGGGTCGTTTTTACTCAAATGTGCAATATCATCGAATAGTTTCTCTTCAACGAGAAAACCATCCCTGGAAAATTCTTCTCGTAAGAATTCGTCAGGTATATACTTTATTGTTCTGTTTCGTGGAAATATTGTGACCACGGACGTCCATGCGTGTTCGTTATGATCAATAATTTTGATTAGAGCTCCCTTTAATTTATATTTTGATTCGTATAAAACTTCTCCGGTTATCGTTGTAACGGTTATTGGAAATCTCAGCGACGTTTCTAATTTTGCTATATCGCTAATAGTTGCTCCGCAGTCTTTCACCGTTAACTCCCATTGGGCTATTTTGCTACACCGTAGATCAGTAAGTTTGTTCCCTCGGGATGCATTTGTAAAATGTTCTGTTATTCGTGCTGCTACACAATTGAGTGGCAAAGCCAATGACGACGAAGTCGCCGGCGACGACTGTTTCATTGGTTTTAGTTTTCCTATATCGGGTTTTTCATTTAACGGATATATCCCATACACAACTGCTGTTTCAGGATACGCTTGTTCAAAGTATTGCTTGTCAATTCCAGTTAACAGACCAGGCTTAGAATCATGGCTAACAACGACTGTTTTCTTCTCTTTGAGAATCGGTTAAAATTTGTCTTGTATAATCCAACCGCCTGATTCTACACGGATAATGAATTTCACTCTAAAAAAATACTTTTTGTTGCCAAGTTGTGATAACGTCAACGCTGCATTGCTGTCGTTCATGGTGGCATCAACAACGCCATCAATTCGAAATGTTGACCAGCTATGAGATGCATTGCCGTGCTTGAATTCATTAATACAATCGCGTATTTTATTTATCAGGGATATATCCGTTATTGCCCGTTTTGGCACATCTTTGAGGGTTCTATCGAGATTAAATTTAACGTTTTTGTAATGCTTAATTGCTGATAATCTCTCGAATTCATCATTCATATAATTAAAACAAATATTTAAATAGAAAAATATAGTATAATGAATCACTGCAAGTGGCTAATGATTGGATCAACAACCCCGTGTAACAAATCATGCAGAAGCGAATTCTGTTGGTATCATTTACAAAGCGTTCGGCGAGGAAGTTTTGGCCCTACCCTTTGTTTGGTTTGCCACATTGGCGTTCGTGGGAAATCACAATTATGTCTCAATTGTGTCGGCAAACGATACAGAGAACTAAAACGCTACTATGACAAACGAATCAATGACCCGTTCAATGACAAAGTCATCAATACCCCTCAAGACTACATTAATAGACTTATAATTAAATCAGATAATAAATTGAATAGGTGGTATTATTATATAAATGAACCAAGAATTTCAACCGCACCCCGTGCTCAATTATGAAGCATCCCGTGATGGTGTTGTTAGAAATTGCAGACTAAAGAAGCCGGTTGGACATGTAAATAATAGAGGGTATTTACGATTTACTGTTGGGAAGAAGAAATATCTCTGTCACAAAATAGTATATGAATGTTTTTATGGATTGATCAAAGATGAATCTGTTATTGATCATATCAATAATAACAAGGCCGATAATTCTCTTTCGAATCTCCAAGCTATCTCACAGAGTCAGAATATATCAAAAAGGGCAGAAATTGGTACTTTTAAATCAGTTGGAAAGAGACCCGTAAAATCATTTGATACATCAACTAACGAGGAGAAAATATTTCAGTCGATGAATGAAGCCAGTAGATATTTTGACATTTGTGGGCCTTCAGTACAAGGAGTAGCATAAGGAATTCAAAAATCAGCTCTATCAAAAAGACAGCACATAGGATCCAATTTTCATATATCAAGGGAGATAATCCGCCTACCTCTCATAACACTCTACTCACTAAGTTACCTTGTATTATGACCGTTAAGGTATTTGTGTCGTCTGCTATTCTCACAGGTAGAGAGAGAGGTATAATTGACGTGTGCGCGCACACGTGACTGTAATGGAGTAAGACACTTGGTTGTGAGTTTCGGTAGAGTTAAATAAATACAACTTTAAAACTTTTTATTGTCGCTTGGCTAAAACCGCATCATTTAAAACAATTGTATTTATTTTTTTATAAACCCTTAGACCAACATATATAACATTTATAATCCAACGCGTTACCTATGTTCGCTCAGCCGGAACGAGCATGAAACATTAGTGTTTTCCCATTCATTGAAGTAAGTGGGCGTGGTTAAAATCACTATGTGAGAGTTGCAGTTATATATTAAAAATTCCTCTTTGTGGCCTAATCGGTAACTTCATGCTGTTATCTAACAGCTGTATTCTTTCATTTAGTGTTTTATTCAAATATTTTGTCTCATTTAAATGTTGTGAAGCAGGATTAATAAGTAATTCAAGGAAATAAAATAACACACCCCGTGGATTGACGCTGCTGTATTAGTCACCTTATATACGTTATGACTCGTAATAAGCTTGGGGCTTTCGAAAGCCAATCCGACCGATCAAAACTAACCAACGCCATTGACCCGGGCGTGTGGTTGTCTTTTGTCAATCATGCAACCGGGTTAATTTAATTGGTTGCTTTTGATTGGTTAAATTGGCCGTAAAATCCGCCCCTTCGTTTCATGTTTGTGCTGTCTTGTGCCGTCCAACATCATTACATCACAAATTCCATCATCGTTTCATTGAATATATAATCCATCCTTAATTAAGTTAATTAAGTAATGTTGTGACGTCACCCCAAGCATATCTTCTGGGCGGTCTAAGATGACGTTTGTCACCTTAGGCCTCCCTTCCGGAGATGTATGTTTCGTGTCCCCTTGGGTTTACTTGGATGTGAAGGCAACCAAGGAGTTCCAAAGATGTGTTGTCGTATATGTAACCTCTGGGTTTTTCTGACGTCATAGGACGCCAGCAAGATTGCCAAATGAGGTTTTCATGTATGTGCTGTCTTTAATTAAGTTAATTAAGTTAACAAAGTAGCCTCTGGGTCTCTCTGCAGTCATAGGGCGCCAGCTAGATTGCCAAATGGGGTTTTCATGTATGTGCTGTCCTTAATTAAGTTAATTAAGTTAATAAAGTAACCTCTGGGTCTCTCTGACGTCATAGGGCGCCAGCGAGATTGCCAAATGATTGTTCTTTTTTTTTAATTAAGGATAAAATGTATTATATAAATAAATGATATCAGCGATGTGAATGCTATAAATGCTGAAATTTCAAATTTGAAAAATCGCTTAATAGTATTATCTAAAGATCTCGACTGCGACAGGATTACCTCGGAATATGAAGACATTGAGTATCAGTCTAGTAAGGGTCGTTATGTTTTACCTAAAATGTACAGGCTCGTGAAAGGAATACAAAAGTCCATCACTGCTTGTTTGTACGGTAACGACATTAATGTATTTATAACGCTATTTAGCACCGTTGAAGCAATACGTCAAAAGCTCAGCCAAGAGTATCAAAAATGAGCTGAAATTAGTTCTAAGGTTCGTGATCTTAGAAAAATATTAAACGAGGAAAAACCCATATCCTAACCACGTGAGCGTTACTATAAAAATAGGCTTTCAGTAAATTGTTTTAGCGTTTATTGTAACATTTTACTTATTACATAGGATTTTCTCCTGAAAGAATTCTCATCAGTTTGGGTTGGCTCATGCAGTTATGTGCGTACTGGATGATCTGGTCGTGGTAGCAAGTAATCACCGCGACGCCTCCATTTTCATGTAGTTGTTGTTGTTGCCGCGGAGTTAACAAAAATCAAACATCGCCGCGCTCAGATATTACAATTTTGAAACTCCCAGCGATGTTATTTCTGAAACATTCGCGGATAGCGTCGTACAGATGATGGATACTCTAGCTTGATAGTACATTATTTGATAACTCGGCCTTTAATTGTGATATAGTCTTCACGGTGAAACCCTCCAGGTTTCACATTTGAAAACTCAGTTCACAAACAATATATGGTAGGTGAATCGCTTACAACTAGATTAGCCCGAGAGCGGCTAGCGGCAATTAAAAAGTTTATACCAGTACGAGACAGACTTCGCGAAAAACTTCAACAACGACAACAAATGCAAACTGACTTTTCTGTGTCAAGTGAACAACTGTTTACTCCGATAACAAAGATGTGAAAAAGTTAACTGAAGCAGCGATAAACGGAGATATTCCTGAAAAAGAACGAGCAAAGAAGGCGCCGCTGATTGATACGCTTGAAAAGATAGCAGCAGAGACCGAACAAACACGCGCAGGGATACAACAGCTATCCAGTGATATAAAAACCCAACACGAGTATGAACGATTAGCTGACATTGATGATTCTGCACCCCACCCACAAATATATCGTCCGGGCGAAATTGAAGAACTTGATGAAGAACAACAAGGTGCAGCTGCAGAAAAAGACTATTCACCCAGAAATATAAATACAGTCGCAACATTAAATAGAATTAGAGAACTCGGTACGGATTCCGAATTAACTGATTTTACAAAAGAAAATTTTCCAAAGGGTAAAAGAGAGAATTTATTAAACGACGGGTTTGAAGATTTTATAAAAACCAAACGCGCTTGGGCATCAAAAATATATTTAGCGAAACACGGCGGGGATAAAATCTCAGCATTACAGCACCCTGGTTTTAATAGCTTTCTAGCTGCGTTTAAAAGCGGCCCACAACCAACATCTTATACGGAGGATCCGATCCCGGAACAAATAGACATAAGAGCAGAAGCCGATTCAAAGAAAACAAGCGGAAAAGGATATTCGATTGGAAATCGTTTGGATTTCAATGCAACCGTGACATGTCCTGGTAATATTCTCAGTGATATATCACGGTTAGAAGTACTTATGGGTGGAAAGCGAGCCGGAAACAACTCCGTTGAGATAATTAATGAAGCAGCTGATATCTGTAGACGATTATTTGCCGGCGGTAACATGAGCATTGATGTATATCGAGAACTCATTGCTGAATTAGTTGAAAATCACAGAGATGCCCATAGTTATTACAGCGATTGAAATTCCTGGAAACGCTGGCGTTTCATAATTGAAAACACTAGTGTTTTTATACAAGATGATTATACACTACAACCATGATAAACCGGTAAGCGTCTACGTGGTGAACTCACGATTGCCTGTTGATAGAGCACATTACGGAGATGGTTTCGGCAATACCATCGCGGGGTTATTTACAAGAATGTCCCTAAAAGTGTCGCCGCTAGCTAAACAATTATCAATGAAGGCCATTGATATTATTCGTGATAAGGGAATCAGCGCTATTGGAAATCTTGCAAAAATCAGCAAAGCAATAAATAGCGCAGTTGGCTGCTTCGGTGACTCCGTCGCCATTGACGGCTTTGCAAGACAATCCGTCGTTGACATACATTTTAGGGCTCGTATAGCTCCTGGTGGTGCTGATTATAGAATGGTTGCTGTCATTCTCAGTGATAAATCAATGTTGTTAGAAGGGGCTGGCGGACGAATGAGAATCGTTGATGCACCAGTGGAAAATATGTAAACGATTCACAATTAGATCAATTGAAAGCATACAAAGTTTTACAATAAAATGCCATATAGTGTTGTTAGTGTCAAGCTGACTGATGGTCAGGTCAAGGAATTGCGATCAAAATCCGCTAAAGAATGTGGAACCACAATAACGTTAAAACCAGCGCAGATGTCCGGCGGTACACATAAAATATCATTGACGGATCGTCAAATAAAACATTTCAATGATGCGCTAGAGAAACAGCGAAGGGTTCAAATTGTATTTTCAAAGGCTGCAGTCGCCAACATGATACAATCAGGTGGTATATTTCCATTGTTAGCTGCAATACCAGCATTGATTGCAGCGGCAGCCCCAGCGGTGGCAAAAGCGGCTGCGTTGGGGGCCGTTGGTACCGCGGCAGAGATGGCGTTGAAAAAGGCAACTGGGAAAGGATATAAGAAAGGGAAAGGGTCTAAGACTACCAGGGACTCCATATTCATGGTACAGCGGAAAGGGTCTTAGAATACCAGGAACGGTTTATTATTTGAAAGCCCAATTCTTCCCATGTCCAATTTTGATTTAATTGATGCTGCTAAAAAAAACTAGCGATAAAAATCTTCAGAGGGGTTTTTATGAAAGATCAGTTGCCGAAACAACCTAAACGCGTTGAAACCGGTATCATCAATCTTGATAACAGTAACGGATCGGGAACTCACTGGGTTGCATACGCGATTGATCCACGTGGTATTGTCTATTTTGATTCATATGGGCTATCCCCACCGAGCAAGTTTATGCGTTATATATCAAACCGCTCAATTCCGATTTTTTATTAAACACTGCCAACACAAAAATTAAATGATCCTCCGATATGCGGCCGTGAAGTATTAAATGTCCACGCGGAGATTTCATTGTCACAGAAACCACCTCATCTGGTTGTAAATGAATACACGAGTCGGAAATTACAAGATAATTTTAGAGAATCAATAAATTGAAAACACGAGTTGCGCTAACAATAATGATTGATATTTGGGGAAGAACTCTGTCAAAACCAACCGCGAAAACATCTGCGGGTTCTATCGAGGATGTAAAAAAAAATAATTGAAGATGAAATCGCTGAGACGTTAAATTTAACTGTGTTGACCCGAACGAAATAGTTGTATTTCAAGATCGCCAGGGTAAATTGAAAACCAGTAATATATCCGCGGATGACATTTTGATACGGCAGCGCGACGCCGATGAAAACTCTATTGCGCTGTATTCCAGCGGCGGACGACTTAAACCAGGCGCACTTGTGTCTACGATCACCGACGCGATTGCCGCCCACGGCCGTGATCTGGATTATTATATACGAGGTTATAATACTTTTCGCGAAAAATGTCGTACATAAATTCTTTGGAGCCCCGCCTGTGATTGGCATGACTCTCGCTGAAATTAAAAACCATCTATCTTTATTCTTTTTTAACAAGGAGGCGGGGAGGATAATGAATGAA
Organism: Unio delphinus; assembly: GCA_029339505.1. Taxonomy (NCBI): domain Eukaryota; kingdom Metazoa; phylum Mollusca; class Bivalvia; order Unionida; family Unionidae; genus Unio; species Unio delphinus. The sequence continues at coordinate 49,501 of JAQISU010000392.1, read as the reverse complement.
AATGAAATCAAGGCAAATTATTTCGATATTTACACGGATATTCTTACACTAAAAACTCTCGATGGAATTAGACCCCTTCTGATTTTATTCTTTTTTAACAAGGAGGCGGGGAGGATAATGACGGCTGCCGAAATCAAGGCAAATTATCTCGATATTTACACGGATATTTCTAAAGTAATAGAAAATCTTGAAAAGGTACAAAAACCCACTAACGACATCGTTGGTAAGTTTTTGGGAATCCCGCTTGTGGCAGGCATGACTCTCGCTGAAATTAGCGAGTTTATTGGCAAGCATACTCACAATGCCTACGTCGCTAATAATTTCTTTGGCGTCCCGTCTACATCTACGATGACTCTCAAAGATATTAATATGTTTATGGTGAGACAAACAACACTTAATACCATCGTGGATACATTTTTGGGGAGAACACCTGTGTCTGAAACCACATCTCTGACAGGCCCGACCCTCGCTGAAGTTAAAAAAGTTATTGACGAACAAAAGCTCACCAGCGAAATTGTTAATAAGTTCTTTGGGGAGTATGGCCCCCAAGATATCACGACAAAATTTTTTCACATCGACCTGTATCTCAAAGACCAAGCACAGCTTAAAATCAGAGACCTTCTGACTTCATTCTTTTCTAACAAGGAGGTGAGGGGGGTAATAGATCCTACCAGAATCAGGGCAAATTATCTCGATATTTACAATGATATTTTTAGACTAAAAGAAGATTTTAAAAAGGTAAAGATTCCTCATCCAGACATAGGCGTTAAAAATATGGTGTATACGGTGAATCATAGAACCATGGATTGGACAAGAGACGTTTATACTACATTGTCCATCATTCTCTGGGCGGATGTCGAAGCGGGGGGCGATGGTACCTACAGGACAAAGTGGGTCGATGGTATCTACAGGTTAACGTGGATCTCTATCCATCAATTTAATATGATCGCCGACGGTAAAACCTACTCTGGTGGCACCGCGACGTTAATTATGAAGGGTCGTGGACAAGACTTTAATGTCGTCGCGGTTGATAGCTCCACCATTATATCAAGAATAACTTGGCGTTTAGAATTTGTAGATGATTTTTTCCGGCTAAAGCTACCATACCTACGACATCCCAACCCATCTACCCACCTAACACCCGCCCTGGCCCCTTAAAGCGAATTAAAGTGTATTATGGCGAATAATTGAAAACACTAGCAGGTTTAAAATAGTAATGACATCGATGAAATCAATTGAACCGATAATAGTCCCAGAGATATCGTGAAAGAGTTTTCCGCGAACTTGAAATCACTTTCTGAGCGCTATCGTGTAAAAATGAAAAAATACCGACGCAGCGTAGCAATCATCGACATCACCGTGTACTCGGTGTCCGGTGTGATGGCCAGCGCCGGGGTTATTTTGTCGACGGTGACCATGATGGCTCCGATTGCAGTTCCAATCGCTATCTCCGCGGTAACAACAATTGCGGCAGTCGCCACCGCGATAACTAAAAAGTTATCATCGTGTTCTCAGAAAAAACTCAGCGATTATACAGCTCGGTACCTGGTGGTATTTGACGCGTACTCGAAATTATCCGAGTTGATCTCGCTGTCGATAGATAATTCATTCATATCCGATGTTGAATATTCCACGATGACCCAGTTGTATAACTCCGCGATGTTGAAATTGGAAATTGAAGACAGCGTTAACAATAATGTCACTCGAACTGCTTCAACGAATCGCGGAGAATACCACTCCGATACGAACAAGGATGATATTAATAACATCAACAAACCCTGAATTTAGTGTGAACTTCCCTTCTCCGATTCCAGTGCGCGAGATCGCGCTGGCAAAATTACGAGTATATCATAGCTGGCCCAATATCAGATCGGTTGCATTTGGAGGTCAGCAACCGAATAACGCACTGGTGTTCACACATAAGAATAAACCCGATGGCACCCCAGACTGGAACGTTATTTCGTTACCAACTGGGTCGTACCAAATTGAGCAAATCGATGCTGAAATTCAGCGTAGAAAAAAAAATCAATCACTGGAAAAGAATCAAAAATAGCTATTAAACTTCATGAACCGACGCTCTCGTCGTCGATCGAAATAAGCACACAGGGATACATTGTCGATATCTATAACAGCTCGTTAAGAACAGTGTTAGGATGGCCTGAAAAACCACCCGAAGCCACCGCCGACTTAACCACGGACGTACAATCATATCATGAAATAAATCCCAGATATCGAGATAATTTATCCGATATAAGAAAAGTAAAAATCGCCGATAGATTTATATTTACCAACAAAAACACATTGCAATGGGATTTTATCATTAAAAGAACAGCTGACTCATTTGTTACTATTTCATTTACGCTAACTGACATCACTGGTTATTTTAATGAAATTAATCAATTACATGAAACACAACTAGAAAAACTACGGCAAACAAAATCGCGAAAACACGTTGAAATATTAAATGAGCTTGTATCTGACATGGAATATATCAATGAACTAATCATTCAAACAATAACCAATGACAACAACGTCAATAAACAACGATTCCTAACCGGTTACAGTATCACAGAAGCCGATCTGCGTAATTTCAAGTTTCCAGGATACAACGTGGAGGAACTAAAAGAATCTGTTAGGAATGTTATCAAGGTATTACAAGTACAAGATTCAACTATCCTCAAGTATAATAATGACCCAGATGGCGACGGTGGGCATATTGCCCCGCACAATGTAAATATTTCAGTGGTGATTGCGCTCAATTTAGTATGTGATGCTATCGAAGGAAGCTATCAAATAAATCTCGAGCAATCAAATCAAGCTCAGCAGGGCTATATTCTCTATTCCTTTGCACCAACAGCTCCTCCAGGATTTATAATTATTGAAAACCCAATTAATCCTGTCTACATGCGATGCCATAATAATTCGCTAACGAGAATTAATTTCCGACTCACCGACCAGTCAAATAATTTGATTAATCTACAAGATGATATGTTAGCGATTAGTTTGTTTGTGAAATCATAAATGATTTTCGTCCTCGAACACGATATCGTATCGGACTTGATCAAATATTCGGTTAACCCATAGCAGCGGGGGGGGGGGGGGGGGGGGGGGGGGCGATGACAACCCGATGCGATGTTTTATGGTTAAGTAACGAAAACGCGAAAAGAGTATCACCCGCGCAAACTCATGTTTTGAGCAAGAAATCAATAAGTCTCCGTTTACCAAATGGAGACTTTCTTTTTTTTTTGGTTAAAACATGAGATTCGCAGGAAGGCTCTATTTTCCGTTTTGAGGGCTTAAAGTGAATTTGTAGGAAAAAGTTGTCCGATTCTCCCCCCTTCCTCCCCCCCCCCCCCCCCCGCTGCTATGTGTAAGTCTGTTTTGCATAATCCGCGCAGAAAGATTCAAAGCAGGCAGTCATTTAAAATTGCATTACATCCAAAAAATGGGACAATACTTCAAAATATTTAAAGATTTTAAAGATTTACAAGTCAAAGAGATTGAATATATAGGTATGTAGTTAATTGGCATGCATTTAATTGAAAAAAACAATTAATAGAACTGATCATATATTTCGGAGCGTTTCTGAGATGACAGAATTTTTTTTTTTTGTGGTTCACCTTTACCTTTCAATACTCAGATCAGAGTTACACAACTTCTGTGTTAAACTATAGAAAAAATAAAAAGCAATATCAAAGTCCAGTGTTGAGTATCGTCAGTGTCATAATGACATGCTCACACGTGTGCGAGAAACATTCACTCATTAAGGATCTGGCTACCAAGAGTCCGTAAATTTAGTACATAGGCAATACGATGACTCTTTTAATCGCATAAAAGTGCGATGGACTCGCGGGTGAATTAGGTACAAAAATAATATGAGGATATTATATGAGGAGCCACTGCTGAAGAAACCAACACTGGACCATAATGATTTAAAGAACTACCGCCCAGTTTCTACTCTCCCTTTCATATAAAAAATCTTAGAAAAGGTTGTTCTAACTCAACTTGTATCTCATTTGAATTCAAACAGTCTTTTTAGCAATGTACAGTCTGCATATCGCCCTTGCCACAGTACAGAAACTACTCTAATGAAAGTATTTAGTGACATTCTCTCTGTTTTGGATAGTGGAAAGATTACAGTCCTCACTCTCCTGGATTTATCCGCAGCATTTGATACAATAGACCATAATATATTACTTCACTTTCTCCAGCATGTATTTGGCATTCAGAATATAGCCTTACAGTGGTTCAAGTCCTATTTAGTCAACAGGTCACAAATTATATCTGCAAATGGAATACACTCCAGCCCAGTTGAAGTATGTTGTGGTGTTCGACAGGGATCTGTTCTTGGACCTGTTCTCTTCATTCTGTACACTCAGCCGCTCTAAAGTGTCATAGATCATCACCCAGTGTGGCACCAATTGTACGCTGATGACACCCAAATATACAAGTCTAGCCACCCAACTGAAGTTGATGCTACCATCCATGGAGTAGAGAATTGCATTTCTGATGTGAAATCATGGATGAAATGTAACAAGCTGCAGATTAATGATAATAAAACTGAGGCTATTCTGATCACAACGCAAAGACTTTATCATTCACATCCTTTACCTCAGACAATAAATTTCAGCAACACCAACATTAAATTCTCAGTCAGTACTTAATCTAGGGGTTACTCTAGACAGTACTGTCACATTGCACTAACATGTCATGAACATCTGCAGGGCTGCATATCTTGAATTGAGACGCATCAGTTCCATTCGTAAATATCTTTCAGTTGATGCCACGAAAACACTTGTGTGTTCATTAGTACTTTCAAGACTGGACTATTGTAACTCTATTCTGTCTGGTTCATCACAATATTTATTCCAGAAACTTCAAAAATTTCAAAAGACAGCTGCACGGATTATCTTTAGAGTACTTCGATCAGAGCACACCTCACCACTGCTCTTTACCCTACACTGGCTATCAATTCGATACAGAATCAAACACAAAATTTGTTCTCTGTGCTATTTCAATGACAGACTCCAGTCCAACATACCTATCCAGCCTCACCCATGTGTATACACCAGCTTGATCCTTACGCTCTTCTTCTGATAATCGTATACTCATTGTTCCCAAGGTGAAAACAAAGTCATATGGACAACGTTCGTTTGCATACCAGGGCCCGGCGACGTGGAACTAATTGCCCATTGAAATTAGACACAAAGACACAGTGGTCCCTTTTAAGAGTGCTCTCAAGACTCACCTGTTTCGAATTCAGGGACAAATTTAGCGACCTAATCATGTTTTTGTATCTTATATATTATCAGCATGTTTTTTATGTTTTCCAATTTCATTGTTTTTGTCATTTGTTGTTCTGTAGTGTAGTCATATCATTATTGATGGTGTGAAGCGCTTAGAGCTTTTAAAGATTAGGCGCTACACAAAGTCGTCATTATTATTATTATTATTATTATTATTATTATTATTATTATTATTATTATTATTATTATATCATTAGGGAGAGAGTTCCAAAGATCGGTCGCACAGGGAGAAATGACGTTTGGAAAAACCCAGACAAACTCTGAAATACTGAAGTCTCGCAGGGCTGGGCGTGATTCTACGGGAGTTAGGAAGATAATTAGATGCATCGCATCTTTTTGTTGATGATAGTCGTTAAATTTGAGCATTCATAATCAGTCACATAATGTCTCTTTTCTCTTCCCTGTGTAATTATTTCCACAAGATTTTAATAATAATAATAATAATAATAATAATAATAATAATAATAATAATAATAATAATAATAAAAATAATAATGTCGAGATTCCCGTGAGCTTGGTTGGGGCGGGGTACTCCCGCTACTAATTGTATTGCAGCAGACCCACCCTGGCTCGATTTTGTCAGTAACGGAAGAAGTGATAGAGAGGTGGAAAGCTCCGAACCTCAGTAAGCGATGCCGAATGCACAAGGTAAAATTCAATAAAATTCAATAAAATGAACAACAATTTAATACCATTTAATACCATTTAATAACAGATAGTCATTTCACAAATGAAATGCAATATTTAAAACCATATCAACTGTCTTTCACTCAACCAAGTGGCGGCCTATTTTAGCGTCTGACTTAGTGTGATCGATTTTCCTCCTATCCTGTGTACCCACTCATCTGTATTATGCTTTCTCTGGACTCGTACTCTAAATATCCTCCAGTCCATCAACTAGAGACTCGGGACCAACGGCACTAGGGAATTTGTATATGTGGGTGTCATCAACATACAATTGGTGAGACACTCGATGATTATCCATGACGGTTGAGAGAGGTTGAGTGTAGATAATGAAGTTAACAGGTCCACGAATAGAACCCTGTGGAATACCAGAACTTAGATCAACTGGGCTGGAGTGTATTCCATTTGCACATAAAATGTATGTCCTGTTGACTAAGTAGGGTTTGAAGCACTGTAAAACTCTATCGTGAATACAAATTTATACTGCAGACGGCGAAGGAATATATCATGGACTATTGTGTCAAATGCTGCAGACAAATCAAGGAGGGTGAGGACTATCATCGTTCCGCTATCCAAAGCAGAGATAATGTCATTAAATATTTCAGACGAGTTTCTTCTGTACTGCGGCAAGGGCAGTATGCAGACTGTACATTGGTAAAAAAATTGTTTGAATTCAAATGAGATATAATTTGGGGTAGAACAACATTTTCTAAGATTTTTTAAATGAACTGGAGATTAGAAACTGGGCGGTAGTTTTTTAAATCGTTATGGTCAAGTGTTGATTTCTTCAGCAAAGGCTTTACGATGGTATTTTTGAAAAATGATGGGAATCCCCCAGATAAGAGAGAGAGAGATACTAATAACATCAGTTAGTGAAGGCAATATTGGGTCTAAGCACTCAAGCAGCAGTGATTTTGGAATTGTATAAAGTTCACATGACTTTTGCGCACTGTTCATCGCGATTGTCCGTACTAAATCAACAGAGACAGGTTCAAATGCTCCTAAAGGTTGTCGCTGAAATTCTGTATCATAAATGTATGGTGACGAGTCTATTGAAATTGTGTTGTCAAGCGAATCTCTGATGGTTTGTACTTTGTCACGGAAGAAAGTTGCAAAAGGTCTACTGGAGAGAAGGTAGTTAGAATTGATGCACATTTGTTCCTTGACGTTAGTTTGTTAGTTATCTCGAAGAGCTCATTGCAGCTGGAACTGTCCGTGAACTTAGTACTGTAGTGGGATAATCTTGCTAAATGGACTATGTTTGTGGCGTTCTTCTTAGCGGCTTCATAAATATGTTTATGAATAGTGAGTCTGGTGGAAAGCCAAAGCATCTCTGCTTTTGGGCGAGGTCTTTTAGCAGTGCGAAGCTGGTCCCTAACACTGCTATACCATGGAGAAAACTTTGTTTTGTTTTGATACTCTGCATTTGGTGGCTGGGGCATGTTTTTCAAGCAATGAACGCGGGCAGTTATTGAGTTGTTCTTCTGTAGGATGTAAGTAAGTTGTTAAGTTTTCATGGATATCATGCATTAATTTGGTTCTATATTTATCATACGGAGATTTCTGTTGGTAGCATATAACGATGGAGCGTTAGGGATTGATAAATCAAGATGGCATATAATACAGAGGTGATCTGATGCAATGATGCAAGTTCGTGGGATACAGGGTGGATTGCAGATTAATTAAGTTCATTTATAATATTGATGGCTGTAAAAATAGCAATTCAAAAGACTACTTTTATAATTAACGATTCTTTTATATATAAAATGATTTTATATAAAAAGTAGTTTTCTGATGTAGGTATACGTTAAACAGATAGATACCATTAAATAAAGATTACTGAAGAAATATTATGGAATATCGGATACTTACTTGTCATAGAAAACCTGATACCACCAGGCAATAGGCTCAGAATCAGCAAGTTACTGAATACAAGCAAACATTATGCAATTTGAAGTAAAGAGATGATGTTGATAGAGATTCAGAATTTTCTAATATAAACTGCTGTAAACAATAACCATTGGCCCTAAATTAAAATGATTATAATGTCTCGTTTGCTCTGCGTTGTTTAGCTCTGTTTAATGTTAATTTCTGGTGCTATTGCTGTAGCGTTTTGGTACTGGTTTTCATCTGTTGAATAACTAACTTGTGAAATGTGAGCTCTTGTTTTAGAGCTACCAACTTTATTATTAATGGTTATCTGTAGGATATGCTTTCAAAATGTGCTTTACTGTATGAGTAGTCAGCCTAATGTGTTTCTACAGACTGGCTTTATCATTATTAATCTAGAAAAGAAATTGTCAGTGTTATGAATACACCTTCATTACTTGTTTATAGTTCATCGCTTTTTGCTGTGCACTCCATATTCTGACTCGGGATCCGTCGGTGTGTTGAAGCTTCATGTAGACTTCGTCATGAAAACATCGAATGCCTCAAAGACTTTTGAAAGTAAATGAGATGTGCTAACAATATCGCATGACCTTGCTGGATCAGAGAGGTACTGAGTTTGTCTTTTAAACATACAAAGTTACTTACTTTGATTGTTTGATTTTGTTTCTTAACCGACTGTTGGCTAACTGCTGGTGAGAATGACGCTTCTTTTTTTATATATATATTTGTTTAGTGTCTCATATATGTATAAACTTTCTTCCTGACTTACTTGTAGACCATTTGTTATTTAGAATAACACCAGAAGGTATCAACTGAGATTGCTACGTCTTGTGTCTCAATAGTAATCAACGAGAGAATGTTATAGTGTCTCCAATTGCATCCTGGATGTGACATACTTGTTCTACGACGTTCAGCTCCAGCATAGTAAATTTTACCAGACATGACTTCCCAACACTCACTCCCTATAAATAGATATCAAGCATTATGGTTATTCAATTATACAGTTTTAGGCAATGGAGTTTATATGGCGTCTAAAGACGAGAAACAATCAAATTCCGTACCATACATTTATTTATTACAAGCCGCTATATGATAAATGAGATAAAACATTTTAAGTACGGGTCATCACAACGAATACCCAAGAAAGGTGTACCCTGACAGATTGTTCATATATTAATTATCCGAACTAGAATTTCTTAATCTGCGCCATAATAAACAGGTTCACAGAAACAGCTACATGTATATAAATAATAGAACTTGCTCTGGAATGTAATAAATTGAAAGTCATGTAACTGACGTGTTGTTGTTTTGTAAGCGTCAATAGAGACGTATGCCAGAGTTATTACAAGTGGAGATTATTTGACTATTCTGTATTTGATACCATTAAAGTGAGTGAGTATACTGCAAGGATTAAAATTCACTTAATGATTTGGAAGCTTTTGTCAAACATATTTGAAAAGGCAATAGTTTAATTCCAAATGCCTACATTACTTTTGTTTTAAACTTTCCTCATCACTTATCAGCATGCTGTAATTCAATTCCTAAACCAACTTATCCGTTCTGGTTGATTTCCAAAATAATTCCGTTTTAGTATTGATAGATTTGGAACGTATAACCTTGAAATATTTTAATGAATGCATGACAAAGTGATATGTTAGCGTATTCAAACAAGTGTTCTAAAAGTATGGGGACACGTTACTTCAATTTCACTTGGTTTCCTTTCTAATCGTTTTCTTCCACGGCATGATGCCCAAAGGAATATGCGAGCCTGATCTTTTCTTCTTCTTTGAAACACAGTTCTAAAGATTCTTCCCTGCAAACGAATGCATCATTTAAACGTTTTTTATGAATCATTAGAATTTGTTTAATAACTGATTTTCTGAATTAATGCGACATATTTAGCAGCAAGCACAATCCTTGTGATGTTGAGATGCAACACATATCGGAACTATGAAACATATCGAGTCTCTGGAAATGAAATTTAAAACTATAATGCATATGTACTCCCTTCTATATTCATTAAAACAAAATCTGATAGGGAATAGTCATGATATTATTCCCGTTTAGAGAGATGTTAGTCTGTGCAGTAGCATATTGGATTTGAATTAAATAAAATCCGGAGAGGATATTGTTAGTTATTGTCAGAAGGCCGAGATTTTAGTTTTGAGAACTTCAAATAATGTGTCATTTCGACAGAACATATCACCTTATCAAGAAACTGTGTAGTTTTGGAGCCTTTGTGTAATTCTATATTTAATTTACAAGTAGTATTGGTCGAATTTGTAAGAATTATGTACATACAGGAACAACGTAACCCTGCTGTGTTTCGTGTCCAAAGTTTTATTAGTTGAACATATTGTTCACTTGGCTTTAGAAGCGGTTCTGCTATGAAATGAATAATGCTGCTCGAGGTAGTATGACATAATTTTCCAAATAATCAAAATGTCTGACTAACATCAAACATTCGAAATTGTTTGGATATAGCTGATGATAATGATATGTTGATATTGACTTTCGAAAACTAGAAAATATTTGACCTGAGAAAACCAATTTTGTTTCTTGCGCGATGTGATTGTTATAATAGGTATACAGGCTTATGTTCGTACTAAAGCTTATCGCTATTAACTCATCCAAACTGTAGAAATCTACATATATATCATAAAGCCTGCGATATATGCAGTCATTCTATCCAAAGAAATCCTTATAATCATTTATATTGTTTTGTTTTACAAATAAGAACGAAGTGGATTCTGCTTCGTGTCAAAGAAATTGATAATAGCATCAAACTTTAGCGGACAAGATAGCAATTGTACATTGTTGGCTTGCTTGTTTGCTTGTTAATATATTGATGAAATGCCGCTTTGCTTGTTTGTTTATAGCATGATTCATTGTTATATTTACTTTGTACCTTCCTTTCTATGTTACTTACACACAAATTGCATAACCATAATGTAACTTAAAAATAGCATCAAAACGTACTATCAGTATTGGACACTTATTTGCATCTAACGCAAAGTGAATATATTTGTTTCGCCAGATTACATGATGGATGTGATGTTCAGCTTCCAACACCAGCAAGACAGCAGCTTGTACCGGAAACCTCTTTAAATCACCAATCTTTTACATGCGATATATTAGTCTCCGACGTCATGGTTATAAAATAATACAATCCAACGCAAAGCAGCTCAGTATGGTATCTTAGGCCACCTGACAATTAAAATATATTCCCAAGGAATCAAATAGAGGTCGTCACAGTGAAATACTTAGGAGTAACGTAACGAAACTGTTCAATATTAATTGTCTGAAATAGTATTTAAATTCGTTCAACGGTGGCATATTTTTCACAGTTTGAGACGAAGCTTATGTAACAATGAACCTTGGATTTTGAATAAATTGCATGTCATGTAAAATGAGAAAATGCTGCTTTGTGAAGTTATAGACACGGATGTCCAGCTTATTACAAGTGTAGTTTATTGAGTTATTATTATTTGATAATATAAGCCAAAGTAGGTGTACCGACTGGAAACAGATTCAATTGATGACTTATAAGTATTTATCAAGCACACTTTCCGCTAAACGTGCACTTGTACCATACCCCCATCCTCTCACACACAAACAAACAATTTAAAAATGTTCTGTAATAATGTCATACAACTTCGTAGGCAGATTTTTCCCTGGTGAACGTATTTTGTTCTTTATTTTTTAACATTTCATAGGCACTTAAAGGCATGCTTTAACGCATGTCCTGAAACTTACTAATTCTCAGTTCTGGTTGATTTCCAAAAGCAACCACATGGTACACATTTAAACCAATTTTGATAAATTTAGAAGTAAAAACCTGAAAATAATCACGTCAATTAATGTATGGTTTAATTTGAGCACTTTAGAATTTTAAAAATTAATTCACGCAAATGATTAAACTAGAGCTACCTATAAATCCCCTTGACGCAGAAATACGTTACGTTGCTATTCGATTTATTTGGAGTTATGTGACAGACCTAGCATAAGGCGCAATTTTTGTGAAGACAAAAAGACAAGACATATGAGCTTTTTCAAAACATATATAGCTTTTATAGATCCAATATAGATTTATGTCATAACTATAATTCATATCCATTTTAATGTTGATTACAAACGAATATGATAATGAGTGATCATGTAGTCGCTTTGTAATCACTAGGGTCCTAAGGAAATTGTTAAGCAGTAGCATATTAGAGTTTTAATTAAACAACACCCAGAACAGAATATTTCCATTGTTGTCGGCATATCGATATTTAAGTTCTTTTAGGAAGTCAGATTAAGTTACATTTCGACAGAAATCAAGTTTCTCTGCGGAATGTATTGGTAATAATTTAGTTGCAATGTGTAATAACAAAAAAACACCTAGTAATTCTCATTATGTTGCTATGAATTTCACTTTTTGTCGTTTGTAAGGTTTTTTCTGTGGGTAAAACGCAATTTTCGGCACATGTTAGGCTATACATGGCGGCCAGTTTAAATGTTAGAGTTAGATTCCGTAATCAGCCGACCAATCGTGGGATTTCGAACATAGCCAGATTCAGCATATCATTTAGCCACACAATCTTTCTGTATATTTACTCAAGAAAAGTAGATGTTCTTATCATTTTGTTAAAGGAAAAAACCTTCGATTTGCATAAGTTTCCTCCATATTCTACCAATACAATTAATGGCTGGAATACTACATACATGAAAACAAGTTCCTAATGTTACAATACTGTTTGGACAGCGGCGTTTTACAAATGTATAATTATACATGTCATGTGTCTTATATTTTCGTGAACATAACTCGTTCGTGGATTGATACTAATGGAATTGGGTAGGCCTAATATTGAAATATCAGAGAGCATTTGTATCTGAGAGACACCAGAGCGTAAATGTTTAAACATCAGGCTTACATGACAGTGGGTGCACTTCTAATATTTTTATTCTGCTTATTTCTACATTCAAATCTCAATTTTGGTGTGGCCTTTGCATGACTGCGTTATAGTTTGGAACGTCTAAAAAAGAAAATGCAACGCTGGAAAACACAAATAAGGCCGATATATTCTCTAAATAGCTCCACATCCAACCATTATCGACATTGCGGCCAGTGTTAGGACTGGTTGGCCTGCTGTCAGGATAATGTTACTGAGTGTGACATGATGCTACATGTCTGCTAGACATCACCATAAACTACCACACTGCAGACATCGTTACGATATGACTTAAATTGTTTTAAAGCTACGTTAATAATCCTAATCACACACGCACGCACACACACACACCCAATATAAATCAATATCTCAGTATGAAATTCATTATAAGTATATGTTATCCAAACAGTATAAATTGACCGTGATGTATATTGTAGTGTAGTGAAGCCAAAGCGACATTGTTACGGAAGAAATTATTCAGACTCCCTTTGATGCTTTTTCTATAATTCACACATTTTACTGATTTAATGCACACATTTATGATAAAACATTCAACTGAATACTATATAAAACCAATAAACCTCACATTTAATAATGGGATAGTCCTCTAGTGATACCATATTTATAGTACACTTGCATGAAGACCATTATAAACAAATTCATTTGAGTCTGAAACCAATGAACCATCAGAAATCTACACCATTGACCATTTAGGCGAGTGAGTCATACATAAAATATGTTAATATATTTGTTGCATAAATGTGTTCGCTTTTATTTCTATTTGTCAAGAAACAACACTGATACAATAGTGTTGGTTAACACAAAATACAAAACAAAGTAAAGACAGAGAACCCGGGACTAACTTTTGTATTCAGTGAGCAAGACGGAAGGGATGCTGTAACGCAAACATGTAGTATGTCCTATGTTCCAGTGACACTGGGAAGAATCCAGATTTTATACAAGTTTGTGCCTTTTAAACAGGTGCTATATCTTACATTAAAAGTAGATAAAATAAACTTGAGAGCCCTCACTATTAACGGTGGTTAGGGCGACTAGTGGTGGCTTGTGACAAGATTTATTATAATACTAGAGATTTAGTATACGCTGTAGATATTTTGTTTGCACGATTATTATTGAAAATGTTAAAGGGTTGTTCCATCATTAAATGTTGACAACACCTTTCAATGCTGTAGTTAAATGAACTACTGGTAAAAACAAAATATCAAAACTTGAGGTAGTTGATGAGGTTTTAAGATCGTAAGGTATGGGTTTTGTTACCGTTATCATGTCATACTACGTTTTGTCTGGATGATAATAATGTTTTAGTGACAAGTGAAAAATCAACTTTGACGACTTCATTTACAATATATTTCATAATGGATCATTACAAATTAGATTTATAGCTATATTTATTAATGGTCAATGCAGAAGGTATACAAGATATATGAAAGCCCAATCACAGTCATAACATGGTATGAACTAATTTACAAATATCGTGGTTCTATGATCGTTTTGATACGAGGAAAACATATCCAACTATTCATTTTAACCGATCGTATGAGTTCTATGCTTAGAAATTATTCCCTGCATCAGTATCATGAAAATTGAAATCTATGTTTCCTCCCTTTGTTTGACACGGCAATTAAATTAAGGTGCACAGTCTGTTTGCAATTTTGGAGAGCATGTTTTTTTTCCGCCATTTGCATTGACCGTTTTTTGTTTCAATTTCTTTATGTACTACCAAGGACTATTTTGCACACAGAATCTCGCAGTTTAATTATCAAAGGAATTGGTACTCCTAAAGGCAGGTATGTCTTCTGATCTTAGTGTTTACTAGTAACTTCTTATGTTAAGTCAGTTTGCTTTGTACATGTTTCCACTTGTGTTTCTGGAATGTTTCATATTTTAACTATTATTATGTCCATTCTTCCGGAGTATTATTCATTCTGGGTAGCTATCTCAATTGTCTTCATTTCCCCATGTGTTGTTGTTTCGAGTTTTTCTTTCAAATTCGCAATCTCCTATTATTTATTGAACGAATTAAGAGATTTCATTATTTCTTGCATACATATCATCCCATCCGTAATTCCGTTTCGAGTTCGCGTTTCAGTTCTGGTTTTCTTTTAGGCAAACAATTGAGATACAGTTAATGATACCACCCCATCGAAGTTTTCTCCTGTTGACAATTAGTTGATATCCTTCGCCGGGGTCTTTTTTGTCTTCTAAATCTCTCTGTATTTTGTTTTTTACTACTCTGCTATCCGTGTCTATACTCAAACGTCCTGGGCTTTGAGTTGCTCTGAAATAAGAATTACTGTTTTGCCTGTTATGGTGCTCCGAAATTATATCCTTTTCTTTGTGCACATTTTACTTTTGATGGATTGTATCTTATGATTAGCTATGGTCTTAATATTAGAATGCCAGTTAATGCAATTATTTCATTATTAAAAGTCAGTAAATTAGTGTACTAATAAGCTGAAATTATGAATGAAGACTAAAGGACTCTAGTTGGCTAAAACTAAGTACCGGAAACAACTAGGATTTGTTTAAAATTATTATCGAAGAAACCTATGTATGGGTAAACTAATCAAGAAAGTGTGTAAAGTTTTCAAATCATAGTTGAATGTGTCAATATACAATATACCTCTCTCTCTCTCTCTCTCTCTCTCTCTCTCTCTCTCTCTCTCTCTCTCTCTCTCTCTCACACACACACACACACACACACACACACACATTATATATATCCTATAGATCGAGTTTTAATTGCTTTCTTCCTAAACAATACAGTTAAAACATTTATAGAGACAAATAAATCATATGCTCACATCCAGAATTAAGTCAAAACTTCATCGATGACACATCAAGTCGAGAAGTATTGTTTTCTACTTATATGCATTTTCGTACTTATTGGAAATACTCTAGCGCTTATCGTATTTATTCAGAAAGCTTCTGGTGAAGTCATGTAATCTGTACTTGGCAGCGAGTTCGGTATCCGTCAACGGATTTCATTTTATCCTTTCCTTAATCTTGATCCGCGTGATACATCACTTAGTCACATAATGAGGACAAATATTATTTGTCATCTCTGCATCCTCTTCACTTACATTTGTGGTTCTGTTTTATGTTGCTGGTAGTCATGGTCACGATAGAGAATTATAATCGCATTTTCCATCCCTTTAAATTTTAAAGTAACACAGTTCTGCACGACGGTGAAGGCTAGGATTTTTTATCGTGGCGTTCTGTGTTGGCTCCTTAGCGCTATATTATAACACGTTGTGGATCTCGATGGCAAAGTGCATCCTAAATCCTGAATGTGTTAAAGTCACACAGGTGTTTGTACTGATTCACTATTCACCTTAGTGGTACCAATATTACTTATATCTGGTTTTACACTCACATAAACGTATAGTTATATCAAACACTTTCAGATGACAAGAAAACATAAATCGTACTGTTGCATTCATTGGAGACCAAACATCGGCGCCGAACGTAAGGTTACCAAAATACTTGTTTGCGCTAACCGTGACACTTTTCGCACTTAATTTTCCCAGCCACGTTATTCGTACAAAGATACGTGTTGGAGATTGACAAATCCTCCAAATTAGAAAATATATTCCAGGGCGTGTATCAGCTATTATAATATGTTGGTGTTTCTATTAAACTACTGATTTATTAAAACATTCGGAGGAAATTTCAGGAATATTTCTATAAAAATAAATTGTACAATCGAAGAACGCCGGTTGGAGGAAATACAATATAGGATTGATCAAAAGAATACCTCTTCAAATATTTTAAATAATTGATCCGTATCTACAAAATAGACAATAAATGATATCAATTAAAACCAGGAATGATTACGAAACGACGCTAACCAATCATTACCTTATTGGATTTTGGTCACAACAAACTTGATATTTTGTATCATGCTTCTAATGAATACATATTTGTAATCGTAAATCAAAGCTAAAAAAAATGACTGAATGTTTTACAGAATACCAAAGAGTATACAATTTATATTTATATGTAACCGTCACAAGCGCACATCAACAGATTCACAAACCAAACGAATGTCTAAACATTTTTAAAATTCAAAATTGTTTTTATGACCTGTGAAATGACAGATTTTCTCATTGAATTATTCCAGGATAAAATGTATTGTTTGTTTTGTATTTGGACCTTTTTTGTTTTAAAAGCAATCACGGATTCTAAAAGTATTCATTTCGTATAAGTATTAAGGTGTTTAAGAAAAAGACGAGGAAATATCTTTCTTCAAAGTTGTTGCGAAAAGTTTCATCGAGAAATCTATTTCTTTGTTTATCTTAAAAGCCAAATCATACATAGCGGCTAGAACATTAGGTACAAACTAGGAAAACGGAATGAAAAACCACCAGTACCGGGAAGTTGCTGGCAAGCTTTTTGCACATGTCCACGCTGGCTAAGCTGATATGGGGTGAAATGAAGTGATCTCTAAAAGTCAGAGCCTTAGACAACACAACATCCCGTGCCTCCTCAATGAAAACATTTATCAACCTTTAAACTAATATAGTACAAATTTGGCAGTATGAAAAAAGGAGCTATGTTTTTGTGAACTTCAAAGGTATGTTTTAAGATCTTGCTAGAAAGCTAAACAGCTGACAATTTGTATTATCATCGGGGTGCAGTATACATGTATTGTTGTTTGGTGGAACATGCATATTAATAGACTGGGAACAAAAGAAAGAATAACTAAAAAGGATGTTATTAGAGCAGATCCTTTGAAATAAATTGATTGAGTATTGATCTAATATATTTATATTTAAGTAACGTTGGAGAAAGGGATTTGCAATCATACATGCGAATAGAGGGTCTTTTTAAAGAAATTAAAAATTGCGAAATCAATTCATTCAATCACTTATTCCCCTTCCCCTTTTAGTGAGTGTTATAACGTTAAACTCCTTTATTTATGTTTTACAAGGTAATATATTTCTTGATGACAGTTGCAATTGGACATTTTCCTTCAACTATAAATTATCTTGTCTGCTGGAGTTAACAAAATAATACCGTTGCATATGTATATATTCGGTACACTCATAGTTCTACTTCCAAATATGAAAAAGATCGTTGCCATTAATTGCAAAAAATTGATAATTAAGATGTCAACCAGTTATTCACAACCACCACCACCACCATCACCTCCACATTAGATGACTTTGATAGATTCCAACTCCGTTAACAGGTTGTTGAATTCATCTGGGATTCAGTCCATTTGCGGACGGATCCATCATTGAATGACCGCTACAAGCTGTCATATTTATTTCAACTATACAATATCTCCTCCGCAAAGCACTCCGACGTAAACAAATAAAATAAATGTTTAGAAAAGATAGATTAAACAATTTTGTTTGAGTCAGCAATGCATAACTAAGTATGTTTCTACAATACAAATTATATTTCGTTTACCAGTTTATCTAACTTCAAAATGAATGAATGAAGGTGTCATTATGATGATGAAATATAGCTAGTAATGAGGGACTGTATTTGTCATTAGAGAGACGATACTTTCTGATTTCAGAATAAAGGAACTTTATTTAAATTATTAATATACATATATTACTACATCTATAAAACTATATTAAAAATATATGAGAGACATATAAAATTACACTTTCCTTTCAACCTTGCCAACTTCATTCATTTGTATAATTTCTGAATTTTAGAATATAATACAAATAGTTTAATCTCATTCATGTCATGATAGCCAAAGAGTTTATAATGTAATAGCTGTAACAATCATTTTGAAGAAATGCGTTTTACTAATCTTAAAATAGAATACTACCTTGGAATATGTTACCAAAGAGTATTCTTTGTTACTTAAAAAATACTTTATTTCAACATTGAATCTAAACATGAAGTTAGTAGCTAATTTGACTTTTACAATAAGAATTACCATAAATATAAATGAATATGATTTCTTTAAAACAATTAAACATTCCATTACAGTATATTATAAATAGAACAATTCAGTCAAAGAAATGTTGCAAAAATAAGAACTTTACCTTTAAAATTTCAAACATTAAAAAGTGCCTATTCCTTAAAGAAGCTTACGAACATAAAACGATTCTGACCTGTAATTAGAGAGACGAGTCTTTCTGGCTTCAGAATGAAGGAACTGATGGTGCGCGGTCTATACCTATTTTATGAGTGATCCGGAGAAACCGCACAAAAATATGGTTACCCATGGATATACTAATGTTCACTTCATACTAGCCAGATAGAGGCTCTCATCTCCAATAAACAGGAAAGTCCATGTTGTTTTTACCTCATTTGACAGAACGATTGATGCATTACCAACGTACTCACTAATTTGGAATCTTTTAGAATGTGTAACCTATGTAGCTTAAAGAGTGTATTGTTCTTGCTGACTTGCAATACAAGAGAAATGTACACAAGGAGGACAGTTTTGCCTTTGCTCATAGGAGCTCACACTTTATTCAAATAGTATTTAGTTGTGATATAGAAATAAATGTAATTAATCTCAAAATATTTTCGAAGTAAATTACTTTAAATATAGATTAGTAAAAAATATTTACTTTAAATACAATTTAGAGAAAATTTCATTTTTTTAATTTTGCTAACATTTCTGTCCCAACGATAGTATTCAACATGGTTGATTTTACCAATAAACAATACGCTAAAAGAAACGCGGTAAGTGTACCAAAAGCGCATAATGGGTATCAAATTAAAAAGGAATTGCTTGCTGGTCCTTTTTAAAGGAATTAGACTATAGTAACAATACTAAATTGATAATTCCCACAACCATATAGTAACATTACCCTACTACAACTAGTGTCAGGATAAATGAGATTGGGTGGGGCATCATGTTACATGTCTGCGGCATGATACCCGAGTGCTAGACATCACTATAAACTGCCACACAGACATCATACCAATATGACTGGAATATTGTTAAATCTACAATAACAAATCCCAATCACACACATAGTAATTTAACAGTACTATCAACATCGTTAATCTCCATGCTCAATGTAGTAATGATAGAACGTATCATATGACTTTATGGTTAGGTGTCAGTTTATAGTTCGAGGGACAGCAAGACTGAGGAGACAGGTCATTCAATCAGAAATGACCACGCAGCGTGACTGTTTTTTGAGTTCAGTTCAGGGAAGATATATTAACATATTCCATGCGTGTTGCTGCAGGCCACATTTAGTGACTTCGGTATAGATCATTAATAGAAATCCAACATACTTTAAGTCAGCGCCTATCAAAGTTACTAATATAAAAGCTCTTCTAGGGTTTACTTTGCACAAGATGATAGCTGGAGAAATCTGTGGCGAGAAAGAGCATCCGCTAAATCGTTTTAAAGCCCAGGGACATGACGAGCAGGGAACAAAATGTTATAGTGGAGGCAGGTGAGGACCAGTCGCTGAATCAAATACATAATGTCGGTTTCCCTGCACGATTGCTTATTGATGATGTGAACGAAGGCCATGTTATAAGTATGAACATGAATAAAATTGTCAAGTAAGTTAATGGTTCTCTTTCCACTCTTCATTCCAAACCAAATGAAACCATCTATAGCCTAAAACGGCCCCTCATCGCACGGTACTAGCAGCATCAGTGAAGATATTCAGAATGTCTGAGTTCAACCAGCCTCCACATCATCAAATCCGATTTTACTGTATTGTTGAGTCGAATGTTATGTCGGGGATGTGACAAAAACATGGCTAAAAACATCAGGCAATGAGCCCAAGTGCGCAGATTTAACACCCACCGCTTACTCCATCAAGTTGTTCCCCCGCAACTCTCGCGGAGGTGGAATTGCAGTTATCACCGACAATTCCACGATAAAATTACAACACAATCTTCAAATTCTGCCACACATCTTTTTAACTAGTCCAAACAATTCTCACAGTGGAACAAAGGTCAGTCCGTTTTTTCTGTCTCTCTACCGCCCTCCTCCTAGTAGAACAAAACGTTGACTGAACCTCTCTTTTTGGAACAGTTTCCGAATCTTCTAGAGTTTTGAAATTTGATGATTGGCAACCTAATTATTCTTGGAGATTTCAACTTTCACTTTGTCTGTCCTGGAAACCCATACACGTGTCAAAACTCCTAGAATCCTTTCATGTTTTCAACATTAAACAGTCCGTTAACCAACCCACCCATAGAAGTGGTCATGTTTTAGATTGTTTTTTTTTCATTGACACGATGATAATATTCTGCAATCTACCTTTGTATCCCACGAATTTGCATCAGATCACTTCTGAAAATATATGCCATCTCGACGTATAAGTATCTAACCTACCACCTTTATTTGCTACTAAGAGAAACAAATTAATGCATGACATCCAAGAAAACCTAATAACTTACTTACACCCTACAGCAGAACAAAACGTTGCATGCCTGCATTCATTGCTTGAAAAACATGCCCCAGCAACTAAATGCAGATTATCAATAAACAAAGTGTTCTCCATGGTATAGCAGTGTTGGGACAGCTCTCACTGCTAAAAGACATTGCCGTAAAGCAGAGAGGCTTTGCCTTTCCACCAGACTCACTATTCATAAACAAATCTATAAAACAGTTAAGAAGAACGTCACAAAGTCAATTTAGCCAAATTATCCCACTACAGATCTAAGATCACGGAGAGTTCCAGCTGCAAAGAGCTCTTCCAGAGAACTAACAAATTAATGTCAATGAACTGATGTACACCACTTCCAACAATCTTCTCTCCAGTAAACCTTCTAGACTTAATTGAAAATTTCTTCCGTGACAAAGTACAAACCATTAGAGATTCGTTTGACTATACAATTTCAAATGACTCTTCACCATACAGGTATTGATCAGAATTTCAGCAACAACCATTAATAGCATTTAAACCTGTCTCATTAGATTGGACAATCCTGATGAAGAGTGCACCAAAGTCATGTTAATTTGTTCCAATTCCAAACTCACTGCTATTTCAGTGTTCGACAAAATATTGCCATCAAAAGGCTGCATAGCTTTAGCTGAGACACACGAGTTCCATTCGCAAATATCTTTCAGCTGATGTCACTAAAACACTTGTGTGTTTATTAATACTTTCAAGACTGGACTATTGTAACTCAATTATGTCTGCTTCGTCACAATATCTACTACAGAAACTTCAAAACGTTCAAAACACATCTGCTCGGATCATCTTTAGAGTACCACAATCAAAGCACACCTCACCACTGCTCTGTAATATACTGTATTATCATCAATATTCGTGGGGGATCAATTTTCGTGGTTTTCGTGGTTGCCACAAACCACGAATTTAAATCCCCAACGAAAAATGAGCCACATAGGTTGATGATCCCCCCCCCCCCCCAATTCCCGACCCCTTTTTTACAGTGTTTCATTTAAGTAAGGATAGATAGAAAATATAGAAAAAGCATAACATATTCAAACAATAGTAATACTAAACAGAAAGAAAGAAAGAAAAAATACTAGTAATACAAAAAAACTGCATATGAAAATTAGATTTAATACTTATTCAAGTCGATCCTTCAATCTAGTGCAGCTTTTGTTTAAACATTTAAATCCTTCTGAAAGCACATTTCATTTTATCCATCCATTTTAAATCCAATAGAACAACAATCCTGTAAACGACCTCGCCCAATGCTTGGTGATGCTGATGTGCCCACCGTAACGTGCCAGCTGGCTGCGAGCATGCAGGGTAATCACAGCCTCTGCCCCAGCCATTACAATCCTAATATTTATAACTCCTCCATTATTTCTAACTTTCTTGATCCAGTCCTGTACCTCTAATTCAAGCATGCTTCCTAGCATCAAAGGATTGCCCGGGGTGATTTTGGTAAATTTAAACGTTCTTGCGCATCTTGCTTTTTTTAACTTTATGTATTGGTCCCGCATACTCCGTACAGTGGTCTCACTGACAGTACAACTCAGATCGCTACTGAATTTGCGGGCTGCCTTGGCAACACCATTATCGATGGAATATCTGGCTATCTTTGCCCGTAATTCCTCGCTATAACAGTTATACTCTCCTCGCTTTCTTTTCCGGGACACAGACTGAAGCAGTGGTTCTACTGCGTCATTAGATGCCTGGTAAGCGAGAGCCTGCGCCGGGTTCTCAGTTTCTGATGGGTTAGGAAGTCCAGGAACCGAGGGTGATCTAAGTTGAATTTTACCACTCTCTAGCCACTGTGTTAACGCCATGATAGTCATAAAGTACTGATATTGCAACTTTATGGACAGTGGTTTAAGTAAGAGATCATTCAAATGTACTTAAATAACTGATTGCTCTGGTTTTGTTGGCGGCGTCGGCTTCCTTTGATCTTGAACACTCAAACGAAAACATGGCGAAACTGATTAATCCTGACGGGTGTTTGATATGTGCTCACATAGGTGAAAGTATTGTTTTAGTGTTGTTGGCTGAGTCTGCTTTGACAGATGTTAATCACTTGGTCAAAAACACATTGTAAGTATTGAACTTGCCGGGTCTTAGATATGTACTCATCCAGGTGTTAGTATTGTTTTAAACATTAATGTGACCGCCGCTTGAGTCAGCATCGTTTTATTCTTTTGTATTCTTTATTTGGGGTACTTGTAGAGGTTAAACTATGAAATTAACTACCTTATAATATGCAAAATTTGACAGGCAAAACCACGAATTTACGTCCCAACGAAAATGCCTTTTTTTTCAAAACCACGAAAATTGAGCCCAACGAAAATAAATGATACTACAGTACCCTGGCTACCAGTTTATTCAGCATGACTTTTGATGAAAAACGGACTTTTGGGTTTTTCATATTATGGATCAGTTGGGCTTAGATAAAAGCGGTTAAAACCCTTTTCCCCGCTTGGATTTTTTAATACTTGGTTTATTCGCTGCGCACCATTGGATAGTACGTCACCATACTTTTAAACCGGTTCCCACCATTTTATTCAGCATGACTTTTGATGAAAAACGGACTTTTGGGTTTTTCATGTTATGGATCAGTTGGGCTTAGTTAAAAGCGTTTAAAACCCTTTTCCCCGCTCGGATTTTTTTAATACTTGGTTTATTCGCTGCGCACCATTAGATAGTACGTCACCATACTTTTAAACCGGTTCCCACCATTTTATTCAGCATGACTTTTGATGAAAAACGGACTTTTGGGTTTTTCATGTTATGGAACAGTTGGGCTTAGTTAAAAGCGGTTAAAACCCTTTTCCCCGCTTGGATTTTTTTAATACTTGGATTAGTCGCTGCGCACCATTGGATACTACGTCACCATACTTTTAAACCGGTTCCCACCATTTTATTCAGCATGACTTTTGATGAAAAACGGACTTTTGGGTTTTTCATGTTATGGATCAGTTGGGCTTAGACTTTTGGGTTTTTCATGTTATGGATGAGTTGGGCTTAGTTAAAAGCGGTTAAAACTCTTTTCCCCGCTTGGATTTTTTTAATACTTGGTTTATTCGCTGCGCACCATTGGATAGTACGTCACCATACTTTTAAACCGGTTCCCACCATTTTATTCAGCATGACTTTTGATGAAAAACGGACTTTTGGGTTTTTCATGTTATGGATCAGTTGGGCTTAGTTAAAAGCGGTTAAAACCCTTTTCCCCGCTTGGATTTTTTTTATACTTGGTTTATTCGCTGCGCACCATTGGATAGTACGTCACCATACTTTTAAACCAGTTCCCACCATTTTATTCAGCATGACTTTTGATGAAAAACGGACTTTTGGGTTTTTCATGTTATGGATCAGTTGGGCTTAGTTAAAAGCGGTTAAAACCCTTTTCCCCGCTTGGATTTTTTTTATACTTGGTTTATTCGCTGCGCACCATTGGATAGTACGTCACCATACTTTTAAACCAGTTCCCACCATTTTATTCAGCATGACTTTTGATGAAAAACGGACTTTTGGGTTTTTCATGTTATGGATCAGTTGGGCTTAGTTAAAAGCGGTTAAAACTCTTTTCCCCGCTCGGATTATTTTAATACTTGGTTTATTCGCTGAGCACCATTGGATAGTACGTCACCATACTTTTAAACCGGTTCCCACCATTTTATTCAGCATGACTTTTGATGAAAAACGGACTTTTGGGTTTTTCATGTTATGGATCAGTTGGGCTTAGTTAAAGGCCGTTAAAACCCTTTTCCCCGCTTGGATTTTTTTAATACTTGGTTTATTCGCTGCGCACCATTGGATAGTACGTCACCATACTTTTAAACCGGTTCCCACCATTTTATTCAGCATGTCTTTTGATGAAAACGGACTTTTGGGTTTTTCATGTTATGGATCAGTTGGGCTTAGACTTTTGGGTTTTTCATGTTATGGATGAGTTGGGCTTAGTTAAAAGCGGTTAAAACTCTTTTCCCCGCTTGGATTTTTTTAATACTTGGTTTATTCGCTGCGCACCATTGGATAGTACGTCACCATACTTTTAAACCGGTTCCCACCATTTTATTCAGCATGACTTTTGATGAAAAACGGACTTTTGGGTTTTTCATGTTATGGATCAGTTGGGCTTAGTTAAAAGCGGTTAAAACCCTTTTCCCCGCTTGGATTTTTTTTTATACTTGGTTTATTCGCTGCGCACCATTGGATAGTACGTCACCATACTTTTAAACCAGTTCCCACCATTTTATTCAGCATGACTTTTGATGTAAAACGGACTTTTGGGTTTTTCATGTTATGGATCAGTTGGGCTTAGTTAAAAGCGGTTAAAACCCTTTTCCCCGCTTGGATTTTTTTTTATACTTGGTTTATTCGCTGCGCACCATTGAATAGTACGTCACCATACTTTTAAACCAGTTCCCACCATTTTATTCAGCATGACTTTTGATGAAAAACGGACTTTTGGGTTTTTCATGTTATGGATTAGTTGGGCTTAGTTAAAAGCGGTTAAAACTCTTTTCCCCGCTCGGATTATTTTAATACTTAGTTTATTCGCTGCGCACCATTGGATAGTACGTCACCATACTTTTAAACCGGTTCCCACCATTTTATTCAGCATGACTTTTGATGAAAAACGGACTTTTGGGTTTTTCATGTTATGGATCAGTTGGGCTTAGTTAAAAGCGGTTAAAACCCTTTTCCCCGCTTGGATTTTTTTAATACTTGGTTTATTCGCTGCGCACCATTGGATAGTACGTCACCATACTTTTAAACCGGTTCCCACCATTTTATTCAGCATGACTTTTGATGAAAAACGGACTTTTGGGTTTTTCATGTTATGGATCAGTTGGGCTTAGTTAAAAGCGGTTAAAACCCTTTTCCCCGCTTGGATTTTTTTAATACTTGGTTTATTCGCTGCGCACCATTGGATAGTACGTCACCATACTTTTAAACCGGTTCTCACCATTTTATTCAGCATGACTTTTGATGAAAAACGGACTTTTGGGTTTTTCATGTTATGGATCAGTTGGGCTTAGTTAAAAGCAGTTAAAACCCTTTTCCCCGCTTGGATTTTTTTAATACTTGGTTTATTCGCTGCGCACCATTGGATAGTACGTCACCATACTTTTAAACCGGTTCCCACCATTTTATTCAGCATGACTTTTGATGAAAAACGGACTTTTGGGTTTTTCATGTTATGGATCAGTTGGGCTTAGTTAAAAGCGGTTAAAACCCTTTTCCCCGCTTGGATTTTCTTAATACTTGGTTTATTCGCTGCGCACCATTGGATAGTACGTCACCATACTTTTAAACCGGTTCCCACTATTTTATTCAGCATGACTTTTGATGAAAAACGGACTTTTGGGTTTTTCATGTTATGGATCAGTTGGGCTTAGTTAAAAGCGGTTAAAACCCTTTTCCCCGCTTGGATTTTCTTAATGCTTGGTTTATTCTCTGCGCACCATTGGATAGTACGTCACCATACTTTTAAACCGGTTCCCACCATTTTATTCAGCATGACTTGTGATGAAAAACGTACTTTTGGGTTTTTCATGTTATAGATCAGTTGGGCTTAGTTAAAAGCGGTTAAAACCCTTTTCCCCGCTTGGATTTTTTTAATACTTGGTTTATTCGCTGCGCACCATTAGATAGTACGTCACCATACTGTTAAACCGGTTCCCACCATTTTATTCAACATGTCTTTTAAATGAAAAACGGAATTTTGGGTTTTTCATGTTATGGATCAGTTGGGCTTAGTTAAAAGCGGTTGAAACCCTTTTCCCCGCTTGGATTTTTTTTAATACTTGGTTTATTCGCTGCGCACCATTGGATAGTACGTCACCATACTTTTAAACCGGTTCCCACCATTTTATTCAGCATGACTTTTGATGAAAAACGGACTTTTGGGTTTTTCATGTTATGGATCAGTTGGGCTTAGTTAAAAGCGGTTAAAACCCTTTTCCCCGCTTGGATTTTTTTAATACTTTGTTTATTCGCTGCGCACCATTGGATAGTACGTCACCATACTTTTAAACCGGTTCCCACCATTTTATTGAGGATGACTTTTGATGAAAAACGGACTTTTGGGTTTTTCATGTTATGGATCAGTTGGGCTTAGTTAAAAGCGGTTAAAACCCTTTTCCCCGCTTGGATTTTTTTAATACTTGGTTTATTCGCTGCGCACCATTGGATAGTACGTCACCATACTTTTAAACCGGTTCCCACCATTTTATTCAGCATGACTTTTGATGAAAAAGGGACTTTTGGGTTTTTCATGTTATGGATCAGTTGGGCTTAGTTAAAAGCGGTTAAAACCCTTTCCCCCGCTTGGATTTTTTTAATACTTAGTTTATTGGCTGCGCACTATTGGATAGTACGTCACCATACTTTTAAACCGGTTCCCACCATTTTATTCAGCATGACTTTTGATGAAAAACTGACTTTTGGGTTTTTCATGTTATGGATCAGTTGGGCTTAGTTAAAAGCGGTTAAAACCCTTTTCCCCGCTTGGATTTTTTTAATACTATGTTTATTCGCTGCGCACCATTGGATAGTACATCACCATACTTTTAAACCGGTTCCCACCATTTTATTCAGCATCACTATTGATGAAAAACGGACTTTTGGGTTTTTCATGTTATGGATCAGTTGGGCTTAGTTAAAAGCGGTTAAAACCCTTTTGCCCGCTTGGATTTTTTTAATACTTGGTTTATTCGCTGCGCACCATTGGATAGTACGTCACCATACTTTTAAACCATACCATTTTATTGAGCATGACTTTTGATGAAAAACGGACTTTTGGGTTTTTCATGTTATGGATCAGTTGGGCTTAGTTAAAAGCGGTTAAAACCCTTTTCCCCGCTTGGATTTTTTTAATACTTGGTTTATTCGCTGCGCACCATTGGATAGTACGTCACCATACTTTTAAACCGGTTCCCACCATTTTATTCAGCATGACTTTTGATGAAAAACGGACTTTTGGGTTTTTCATGTTATGGATCAGTTGGGCTTAGTTAAAAGCGGTTAAAACCCTTTTCCCCGCTTGGATTTTTTTAATACTTGGTTTATTCGCTGCGCACCATTGGATAGTACGTCACCATACTTTTAAACCGGTTCCCACCATTTTATTCAGCATGACTTTTGATGAAAAACGGACTTTTGGGTTTTTCATGTTATGGATCAGTTGGGCTTAGTTAAAAGCGGTTAAAACCATTTTCCCCGCTTGGATTTTTTTAATACTTGGTTTATTCGCTGCGCACCATTGGATAGTACGTCACCATACTTTTAAACTGGTTCCCACCATTTTATTCAGCATGACTTTTGATGAAAAACGGACTTTTGGGTTTTTCATGTTATGGATCATTTGGGCTTAGTTAAAAGCGGTTAAAACCCTTTTCCCCGCTTGGATTTTTTTAATACTTGGTTTATTCGCTGCGCACCATTGGATAGTACGTCACCATACTTTTAAACCGGTTCCCACCATTTTATTCAGCATGACTTTTGATGAAAAACGGACTTTTGGGTTTTTCATGTTATGGATCAGTTGGGCTTAGTTAAAAGCGGTTAAAACCCTTTTCCCCGCTTGGATTTTTTTTAATACTTGGTTTATTCGCTGCGCAGCATTGGATAGTACGTCACCATACTTTTAAACCGGTTCCCACCATTTTATTCAGCATGACTTTTGATGAAAAACGGACTTTTGGGTTTTTCATGTTATGGATCAGTTGGGCTTAGTTAAAAGCGGTTAAAACCCTTTTCTTCGCTTGGATTTCTTTAACACTTAGTTTATTCGCTGCGCACCATTGGATAGTACGTCACCATACTTTTAAACCGGTTCCCACCATTTTATTCAGCATGACTTTTGATGAAAAACGGACTTTTGGGTTTTTCATGTTATGGATCAGTTGGGCTTAGTTAAAAGCGGTTAAAACCCTTTTCCCCGCTTGGATTTTTTTAATACTATGTTTATTCGCTGCGCACCATTGGATAGTACGTCACCATACTTTTAAACCGGTTCCCACCATTTTATTGAGCATGACTTTTGATTAAAAACGGACTTTTGGGTTTTTCATGTTAAGGATCAGTTGGGCTTAGTTAAAAGCGGTTAAAACCCTTTTCCCCGCTTGGATTTTTTTAATACTTGGTTTATTCGCTGCGCACCATTGGATAGTACGTCACCATACTTTTAAACCATACCATTTTATTGAGCATGACTTTTGATGAAAAACGGACTTTTGGGTTTTTCATGTTATGGATCAGTTGGGCTTAGTTAAAAGCGGTTAAAACCCTTTTCCCCGCTTGGATTTTTTTAATACTTGGTTTATTCGCTGCGCACCATTGGATAGTACGTCACCATACTTTTAAACCGGTTCCCACCATTTTATTCAGCATGACTTTTGATGAAAAACGGACTTTTGGGTTTTTCATGTTATGGATCAGTTGGGCTTAGTTAAAAGCGGTTAAAACCCTTTTCCCCGCTTGGATTTTTTTTAATACTTGGTTTATTCGCTGCGCACCATTGGATAGTACGTCACCATACTTTTAAACCGGTTCCCACCATTTTATTCAGCATGACTTTTGATGAAAAACGGACATTTGGGTTTTTCATGTTATGGATCAGTTGGGCTTAGTTAAAAGCGGTTAAAACCCTTTTCCCCGCTTGGATTTTTTTAATACTATGTTTATTCGCTGCGCACCATTGGATAGTACGTCACCATACTTTTAAACCGGTTCCCACCATTTTATTGAGCATGACTTTTGATGAAAAACGGACTTTTGGGTTTTTCATGTTATGGATCAGTTGGGCTTAGTTAAAAGCGGTTAAAACCCTTTTCCCCGCTTGGATTTTTTTAATACTTGGTTTATTCGCTGCGCACCATTGGATAGTACGTCACCATACTTTTAAACCATACCATTTTATTGAGCATGACTTTTGATGAAAAACGGACTTTTGGGTTTTTCATGTTATGGATCAGTTGGGCTTAGTTAAAAGCGGTTAAAACCCTTTTCCCCGCTTGGATTTTTTTACTACTTTGTTTATTCGCTGCGCACCATTGGATAGTACGTCACCATACTTTTAAACCGGTTCCCACCATTTTATTCAGCATGACTTTTGATGAAAAACGGACTTTTGGGTTTTTCATGTTATGGATCAGTTGGGCTTAGTTAAAAGCGGTTAAAACCCTTTTCCCCGCTTGGATTTTTTTTAATACTTGGTTTATTCGCTGCGCACCATTGGATAGTACGTCATCATACTTTTAAACCGGTTCCCACCATTTTATTCAGCATGACTTTTAACAAAAAACGGACTTTTGGGTTTTTCATGTTATGGATCAGTTGGGCTTAATTAAAAGCGGTTAAAACCCTTTTCCCCGCTTGGATTTTTTTAATAATTGGTTTATTCGCTGCGCACCATTGGATAGTACGTCACCATACTTTTAAACCATACCATTTTATTGAGCATGACTTTTGATGAAAAACGGACTTTTGGGTTTTTCATGTTATGGATCAGTTGGGCTTAGTTAAAAGCGGTTAAAACCCTTTTCCCCGCTTGGATTTTTTTAATACTTGGTTTATTCGCTGCGCACCATTGGATAGTACGTCACCATACTTTTAAACCGGTTCCCACCATTTTATTCAGCATGACTTTTGATGAAAAACGGACTTTTGGGTTTTTCATGTTATGGATCAGTTGGGCTTAGTTAAAAGCGGTTAAAACCCTTTTCCCCGCTTGGATTTTTTTTAAAACTTGGTTTATTCGCTGCGCACCATTGGATAGTACGTCACCATACTTTTAAACCGGTTCCCACCATTTTATTCAGCATGACTTTTGATGAAAAACGGACGTTTGGGTTTTTCATGTTATGGATCAGTTGGGCTTAGTTAAAAGCGGTTAAAACCTTTTTCCCCGCTTGGATTTTTTTAATACTTGGTTTATTCGCTGCGCACCATTGGATAGTACGTCACCATACTTTTAAACCGGTTCCCACTATTTTATTCAGCATGACTTTTGATGAAAAACGGACTTTTGGGTTTTTCATGTTATGGATCAGTTGGGCTTAGTTAAAAGCGGTTGAAACCCTTTTCCCCGCTTGGATTTTTTTTAATACTTGGTTTATTCGCTGCGCACCATTGGATAGTACGTCACCATACTTTTAAACCGGTTCCCACCATTTTATTCAGCATGACTTTTGATGAAAAACGGACTTTTTTGTTTTTCATGTTATGGATCAGTTGGGCTTAGTTAAAAGCGGTTAAAACCCTTTTCCACGCTTGGATTTTTTTAATACTTTGTTTATTCGCTGCGCACCATTGGATAGTACGTCACCATACTTTTAAACCGGTTCCCACCATTTTATTGAGGATGACTTTTGATGAAAAACGGACTTTTGGGTTTTTCATGTTATGGATCAGTTGGGCTTAGTTAAAAGCGGTTAAAACCCTTTTCCCCGCTTGGATTTTTTTAATACTTGGTTTATTCGCTGCGCACCATTGGATAGTACGTCACCATACTTTTAAACCGGTTCCCACCATTTTATTCAGCATGACTTTTGATGAAAAAGGGACTTTTGGGTTTTTCATGTTATGGATCAGTTGGGCTTAGTTAAAAGCGGTTAAAACCCTTTTCCCCGCTTGGATTTTTTTAATACTTAGTTTATTCGCTGCGCACCATTGGATAGTACGTCACCATACTTTTAAACCGGTTCCCACCATTTTATTCAGCATGACTTTTGATGAAAAACTGACTTTTGGGTTTTTCATGTTATGGATCAGTTGGGCTTAGTTAAAAGCGGTTAAAACCCTTTTCCCCGCTTGGATTTTTTTAATACTATGTTTATTCGCTGCGCACCATTGGATAGTACATCACCATACTTTTAAACCGGTTCCCACCATTTTATTCAGCATCACTATTGATGAAAAACGGACTTTTGGGTTTTTCATGTTATGGATCAGTTGGGCTTAGTTAAAAGCGGTTAAAACCCTTTTGCGCGCTTGGATTTTTTTAATACTTGGTTTATTCGCTGCGCACCATTGGATAGTACGTCACCATACTTTTAAACCATACCATTTTATTGAGCATGACTTTTGATGAAAAACGGACTTTTGGGTTTTTCATGTTATGGATCAGTTGGGCTTAGTTAAAAGCGGTTAAAACCCTTTTCCCCGCTTGGATTTTTTTAATACTTGGTTTATTCGCTGCGCACCATTGGATAGTACGTCACCATACTTTTAAACCGGTTCCCACCATTTTATTCAGCATGACTTTTGATGAAAAACGGACTTTTGGGTTTTTCATGTTATGGATCAGTTGGGCTTAGTTAAAATCGGTTAAAACCCTTTTCTTCGCTTGGATTTTTTTAACACTTAGTTTATTCGCTGCGCACCATTGGATAGTACGTCACCATACTTTTAAACCGGTTCCCACCATTTTATTCAGCATGACTTTTGATGAAAAACGGACTTTTGGGTTTTTCATGTTATGGATCAGTTGGGCTTAGTTAAAAGCGGTTAAAACCCTTTTCCCCGCTTGGATTTTTTTAATACTTTGTTTATTCGCTGCGCACCATTGGATAGTACGTCACCATACTTTTAAACCGGTTCCCACCATTTTATTGAGCATGACTTTTGATGAAAAACGGACTTTTGGGTTTTTCATGTTATGGATCAGTTGGGCTTAGTTAAAAGCGGTTAAAACCCTTTTCCCCGCTTGGATTTTTTTAATACTTTGTTTATTCGCTGCGCACCATTGGATAGTACGTCACCATACTTTTAAACCGGTTTCCACCATTTTATTCAGCATGACTTTTGATGAAAAACGGACTTTTGGGTTTTTCATGTTATGGATCAGTTGGGCTTAGTTAAAAGCGGTTAAAACCCTTTTCCCCGCTTGGATTTTTTTTAATACTTGGTTTATTCGCTGCGCACCATTGGATAGTACGTCATCATACTTTTAAACCGGTTCCCACCATTTTATTCAGCATGACATTTAACAAAAAACGGACTTTTGGGTTTTTCATGTTATGGATCAGTTGGGCTTAGTTAAAAGCGGTTAAAACCCTTTTCCCCGCTTGGATTTTTTTAATACTTGGTTTATTCGCTGCGCACCATTGGATAGTACGTCACCATACTTTTAAACCGGTTCCCACCATTTTATTCAGCATGACTTTTGATGAAAAACGGACTTTTGGGTTTTTCATGTTATGGATCAGTTTGGCTTAGTTAAAAGCGGTTAAAACACTTTTCCCCGCTTCGATTTTCTCAATACTTGGTTTATTCGCTGCGCACCATTGGATAGTACGTCACCATACTTTTAAACCGGTTCCCACCATTTTATTCAGCATGACTTTTGATGAAAAACGGACTTTTGGGTTTTTCATGTTATGGATCAGTTGGGCTTAGTTAAAAGCGGTTAGAACCCTTTTCCCCGCTTAGATTTTTTTTAATACTTGGTTTATTCGCTGCGCACCATTGGATAGTACGTCACCATACTTTTAAACCAGTTCCCACCATTTTATTTAGCATGACTTTTGATGAAAAACGGACTTTTGGGTTTTTCATGTTATGGATCAGTTGGGCTTAGTTAAAAGCGGTTAAAACCCTTTTCCCCGCTTGGATTTTTTTAATACTTGGTTTATTCGCTGCGCACCATTGGATAGTACGTCACCATACTTTTAAACCGGTTCCCACCATTTTATTGAGCATGACTTTTGATGAAAAACGGACTTTTGGGTTTTTCATGCTATGGATCAGTTGGGCTTAGTTAAAAGCGGTTAAAACCCTTTTCCCCGCTTGGATTTTTTTTAATAATTGGTTTATTCGCTGCGCACCATTGGATAGTACGTCATCATACTTTTAAACCATACCATTTTATTGAGCATGACTTTTGATGAAAAACGGACTTTTGGGTTTTTCATGTTATGGATCAGTTGGGCTTAGTTAAAAGCGGTTAAAACCCTTTTCCCCGCTTGGATTTTTTTAATACTTGGATTATTCGCTGCGCACCATTGGATAGTACGTCACCATACTTTTAAACCGGTTCCCACCATTTTATTCAGCATGACTTTTGATGAAAAACGGACTTTTGGGTTTTTCATGTTATGGATCAGTTGGGCTTAGTTAAAAGCGGTTAAAACCCTTTTCCCCGCTTGGATTTTTTTTAAAACTTGGTTTATTCGCTGCGCACCATTGGATAGTACGTCACCATACTTTTAAACCGGTTCCCACCATTTTATTCAGCATGACTTTTGATGAAAAACGGACGTTTGGGTTTTTCATGTTATGGATCAGTTGGGCTTAGTTAAAAGCGGTTAAAACCTTTTTCCCCGCTTGGATTTTTTTAATACTTGGTTTATTCGCTGCGCACCATTGGATAGTACGTCACCATACTTTTAAACCGGTTCCCACCATTTTATTCAGCATGACTTTTGATGAAAAACGGACTTTTGGGTTTTTCATGTTATGGATCAGTTGGGCTTAGTTAAAAGCGGTTAAAACCCTTTTCCCCGCTTGGATTTTTTTAATACTTGGTTTATTCGCTGCGCACCATTGGATAGTACGTCACCATACTTTTAAACCGGTTCCCATCATTTTATTCAGCATGACTTTTGATGAAAAACGGACTTTTTGGTTTTTCATGTTATGGATCAGTTGAGCTTAGTTAAAAGCGGTTAAAACCCTTTTCCCCGCTTGGATTTTTTTAATACTTGGTTTATTCGCTGCGCACCATTGGATAGTACGTCACCATACTTTTAAACCGGTTCCCACCATTTTATTCAGCATGACTTTTTATGAAAAACGGTCTTTTGGGTTTTTCATGTTATGGATCAGTTGGGCTTAGTTAAAAGCGGTTAAAACCCTTTTCCCCGCTTGGATTTTTTTAATACTTGGTTTATTCGCTGCGCACCATTGGATAGTACGTCACCATACTTTTAAACCGGTTCCCACCATTTTATTCAGCATGACTTTTGATGAAAAACGGACTTTTGGGTTTTTCATGTTATGGATCAGTTGGGCTTAGTTAAAAGCGGTTAAAACCCTTTTCCCCGCTGGATTTTTTTAATACTTGGTTTATTCGCTGTGCACCATTGGATAGTACGTCACCATACTTTTAAACCGGTTCCCACCATTTTATTCAGCATGACTTTTGATGAAAAACGGACTTTTGGGTGTTTCATGTTATGGATCAGTTGGGCTTAGTTAAAAGCGGTTAAAACCCTTTCCCCGCTTGGATTTTTTTAATACTTGGTTTATTCGCTGCGCACCATTGGATAGTACGTCACCATACTTTTAAACCGCTTCCCAGCATTTTATTCAGCATGACTTTTGATGAAAAACGGACTTTTGGGTTTTTCATGTTATGGTTCAGTTGGGCTTAGTTAAAAGCGGATAAAACCCTTTTCCCCGCTTGGATTTTTTTAATACTTGGTTTATTCGCTGCGCACCATTAGATAGTACGTCACCATACTTTTAAACCGGTTCCCACCATTTTATTCAGCATTACTTTTGATGAAAAACGTACTTTTGGGTTTTTCATGTTATAGATCAGTTGGGCTTAGTTAAAAGCGGTTAAAACCCTTTTCCCCGCTTGGATTTTTTTAATACTTGGTTTATTCGCTGCGCACCATTGGATAGTACGTCACCATACTGTTAAACCGGTTCCCACCATTTTATTCAACATGTCTTTTAAATGAAAAACGGACTTTTTTTTTTTCATGTTATGGATCAGTTGGGCCTAGTTAAAAGCGGTTAAAACACTTTTCCCCGCTTGGATTTTTTTAATACTTGGTTTATTCGCTGCGCACCATTGGATAGTACGTCACCATACTTTTAAACCGGTTCCCACCATTTTATTCAGCATGACTTTTGATGAAAAACGGACTTTTGGGTTTTTCATGTTATGGATCAGTTGGGCTTAGTTAAAAGCGGTTGAAACCCTTTTCCCAGCTTGGATTTTTTTAATACTTGGTTTATTGGCTGCGCACCATTAGATAGTACGTCACCATACTTTTGAACCGGTTCCCACAATTTTATTCAGCATGACTTTTGATGAAAAACGTACTTTTGGGTTTTTCATGTTATAGATCAGTTGGACCTAGTTAAAAGCGGTTAAAACCCTTTTCCCGGCTTGGATTTTTTTAATACTTGGTTTATTCGCTGCGGACCATTAGATAGTACGTCACCATACTGTTAAACCGGTTCCCACCATTTTATTCAACATGTGTTTTAAATGAAAAACGGACTTTTGGGTTTTTCATGTTATGGATCAGTTGGGCTTAGTTAAAAGCGGTTAAAACCCTTTTCCCCGGTTGGATTTTTTTAATACTTGGTTTATTCGCTGCGCACCATTGGATAGTACGTCACCATACTTTTAAACCGGTTCCCACCATTTTATTCAGCATGACTTTTGATGAAAAACGGACTTTTGGGTTTTTCATGTTATGGATCAGTTGGGCTTAGTTAAAAGCGGTTAAAACCCTTTTCCCCGCTGGATTTTTTTAATACTTGGTTTATTCGCTGCGCACCATTAGATAGTACGTCACCATACTTTTAAACCGGTTCCCACCATTTTATTCAGCATGACTTTTGATGAAAAACGTACTTTTGGGTTTTTCATGTTATAGATCAGTTGGGCTTAGTTAAAAGCGGTTAAAACCCTTTTCCCCGCTTGGATTTTTTTAATACTTGGTTTATACGCTGCGCACCATTGGATAGTACGTCACCATACTGTTAAACCGGTTCCCACCATTTTATTCAGCATGACTTTTGATGAAAAACGGACTTTTGGGTTTTTCATGTTATGGATCAGTTGGGCTTAGTTAAAAGCGGTTGAAACCCTTTTCCCCGCTTGGATTTTTTTAATACTTGGTTTATTCGCTGCGCACCATTGGATAGTACGTCACCATACTTTTGAACCGGTTCCCACCATTTTATTCCGCATGACTTTTGATGAAAAACGTACTTTTGGGTTTTTCATGTTATAGATCAGTTGGGCTTAGTTAAAAGCGGTTAAAACCCTTTTCCCCGCTTAGATTTTTTTAATACTTGGTTTATTCGCTGCGCACCATTAGATAGTACGTCACCATACTGTTAAACCGGTTCCCACCATTTTATTCAACATGTCTTTTAAATGAAAAACGGACTTTTGGGTTTTTCATGTTATGGATCAGTTGGGCTTAGTTAAAAGCGGTTAAAACCCTTTTCCCCGCTTGGATTTTTTTAATACTTGGTTTATTCGCTGCGCACCATTGGATAGTACGTCACCATACTTTTAAACCGGTTCCCACCATTTTATTCAGCATGACTTTTGATGAAAAACGGACTTTTGGGTTTTTCATGTTATGGATCAGTTGGGCTTAGTTAAAAGCGGTTAAAACCCTTTTCCCCGCTGGATTTTTTTAATACTTGGTTTATTCGCTGTGCACCATTGGATAGTACGTCACCATACTTTTAAACCGGTTCCCACCATTTTATTCAGCATGACTTTTGATGAAAAACGGACTTTTGGGTGTTTCATGTTATGGATCAGTTGGGCTTAGTTAAAAGCGGTTAAAACCCTTTCCCCGCTTGGATTTTTTTAATACTTGGTTTATTCGCTGCGCACCATTGGATAATACGTCACCATACTTTTAAACCGCTTCCCACCATTTTATTCAGCATGACTTTTGATGAAAAACGGACTTTTGGGTTTTTCATGTTATGGATCAGTTGGGCTTAGTTAAAAGCGGTTAAAACCCTTTTCCCCGCTTGGATTTTTTTAATACTTGGTTTATTCGCTGCGCACCATTAGATAGTACGTCACCATACTTTTAAACCGGTTCCCACCATTTTATTCAGCATGACTTTTGATGAAAAACGTACTTTTGGGTTTTTCATGTTATAGATCAGTTGGGCTTAGTTAAAAGCGGTTAAAACCCTTTTCCCCGCTTGGATTTTTTTAATACTTGGTTTATTCGCTGCGCACCATTGGATAGTACGTCACCATACTGTTAAACCGGTTCCCACCATTTTATTCAGCATGACTTTTGATGAAAAACGGACTTTTGGGTTTTTCATGTTATGGATCAGTTGGGCTTAGTTAAAAGCGGTTGAAACCCTTTTCCCCGCTTGGATTTTTTTAATACTTGGTTTATTCGCTGCGCACCATTGGATAGTACGTCACCATACTTTTGAACCGGTTCCCACCATTTTATTCCGCATGACTTTTGATGAAAAACGTACTTTTGGGTTTTTCATGTTATAGATCAGTTGGGCTTAGTTAAAAGCGGTCAAAACCCTTTTCCCCGCTTAGATTTTTTTAATACTTGGTTTATTCGCTGCGCACCATTAGATAGTACGTCACCATACTGTTAAACCGGTTCCCACCATTTTATTCAACATGTCTTTTAAATGAAAAACGGACTTTTGGGTTTTTCATGTTATGGATCAGTTGGGCTTAGTTAAAAGCGGTTAAAACCCTTTTCCCCGCTTGGATTTTTTTAATACTTGGTTTATTCGCTGCGCACCATTGGATAGTACGTCACCATACTTTTAAACCGGTTCCCACCATTTTATTCAGCATGACTTTTGATGAAAAACGGACTTTTGGGTTTTTCATGTTATGGATCAGTTGGGCTTAGTTAAAAGCGGTCAAAACCCTTTTCCCCGCTTGGATTTTTTTAATACTTGGTTTATTCGCTGCGCACCATTGGATAGTACGTCACCATACTTTAAAACCGGTTCCCACCATTTTTTTCAGCATGACTTTTGATGAAAAACGGACTTTTTTGTTTTTCATGTTATGGATCAGTTGGGCTTAGATAAAAGCTGTTGAAACCCTTTACCCCGCTTGGATTTGGTTAATACTTGGTTTATTGGCTGCGCACCATTAGATAGTACGTCACCATACTTTAAAACCGGTTCCCACCATTTTTTTCAGCATGACTTTTGATGAAAAACGGACTTTTTTGTTTTTCATGTTATGGATCAGTTGGGCTTAGATAAAAGCTGTTGAAACCCTTTACCCCGCTTGGATTTGGTTAATACTTGGTTTATTGGCTGCGCACCATTGGATAGTACGTCACCATACTTTAAAACCGGTTCTCACCATTTTTTTCAGCATGACTTTTGATGAAAAACGGACTTTTTTGTTTTTCATGTTATGGATCAGTTGGGCTTAGATAAAAGCTGTTGAAACCCTTTACCCCGCTTGGATTTGGTTAATACTTGGTTTATTGGCTGCGCACCATTGGATAGTACGTCACCATACTTTAAAACCGGTTCCCACCATTTTTTTCAGCATGACTTTTGATGAAAAACGGACTTTTTTTTTTTCATGTTATGGATCAGTTGGGCTTAGATAAAAGCTGTTGAAACCCTTTACCCCGCTTGGATTTGGTTAATACTTGGTTTATTGGCTGCGCACCATTGGATAGTACGTCACCGTACTTTAAAACCGGTTCCCACCATTTTTGTCAGCATGACTTTTGATGAAAAACGGCCTTTTTGTTTTTCATGTTATGGATCAGTTGGGCTTAGATAAAAGCTGTTGAAACCCTTTACCCCGCTTGGATTTGGTTAATACTTGGTTTATTGGCTGCGCACCATTGGATAGTACGTCACCATACTTTAAAACCGGTTCCCACCATTTTTCTCAGCATGACTTTTGATGAAAAACGGACTTTTTTGTTTTTCATGTTATGGATCAGTTGGGCTTAGATAAAAGCTGTTGAAACCCTTTACCCTGCTTGGATTTGGTTAATACTTGGTTTATTGGCTGCGCACCATTGGATAGTACGTCACCATACTTTAAAACCGGTTCCCACCATTTTTTTCAGCATGACTTTTGATGAAAAACGGACTTTTTTGTTTTTCATGTTATGGATCAGTTGGGCTTAGATAAAAGCTGTTGAAACCCTTTACCCCGCTTGGATTTGGTTAATACTTGGTTTATTGGCTGCGCACTATTGGATAGTACGTCACCATACTTTAAAACCGGTTCCCACCATTTTTTTCAGCATGACTTTTGATGAAAAACGGACTTTTTTGTTTTTCATGTTATGGATCAGTTGGGCTTAGATAAAAGCTGTTGAAACCCTTTACCCCGCTTGGATTTGATTAAT
Organism: Unio delphinus; assembly: GCA_029339505.1. Lineage (NCBI taxonomy): Eukaryota > Metazoa > Mollusca > Bivalvia > Unionida > Unionidae > Unio > Unio delphinus. The sequence goes on along the minus strand of JAQISU010000392.1, from coordinate 9,212 downwards.
ACTTGGTTTATTGGCTGCGCATCATTGGATAGTACGTCACCATACTTAAAAACCGGTTCCCACCATTTTTTTCAGCATGACTTTTGATGAAAAACGGACTTTTTTGTTTTTCATGTTATGGATCAGTTGGGCTTAGATAAAAGCTGTTGAAACCCTTTACCCCGCTTGGATTTGGTTAATACTTGGTTTATTGGCTGCGCACCATTGGATAGTACGTCACCATACTTTAAAACCGGTTCCCACCATTTTTTTCAGCATGACTTTTGATGAAAAACGGACTTTTTTGTTTTTCATGTTATGGATCAGTTGGGCTTAGATAAAAGCTGTTGAAACCCTTTACCCCGCTTGGATTTGGTTAATACTTGGTTTAATGGCTGCGCACCATTGGATAGTACGTCACCATACTTAAAAACCGGTTCCCACCATTTTTTTCAGCATGACTTTTTATGAAAAACGGACTTTTTTGTTTTTCATGTTATGGATCAGTTGGGCTTAGATAAAAGCTGTTGAAACCCTTTACCCCGCTTGGATTTGGTTAATACTTGGTTTATTGGCTGCGCACCATTGAATAGTACGTCACCATACTTTAAAACCGGTTCCCACCATTTTTTTCAGCATGACTTTTGATGAAAAACGGACTTTTTTGTTTTTCATGTTATAGATCAGTTGGGCTTAGATAAAAGCTGTTGAAACCCTTTACCCCGCTTGGATTTGGTTAATACTTGGTTTATTGGCTGCGCACTATTGGATAGTACGTCACCATACTTTAAAACCGGTTCCCACCATTTTTTTCAGCATGACTTTTGATGAAAAACGGACTTTTTTGTTTTTCATGTTATGGATCAGTTGGGCTTAGATAAAAGCTGTTGAAACCCTTTACCCCGCTTGGATTTGGTTAATACTTGGTTTATTGGCTGCGCACCATTGAATAGTACGTCACCATACTTTAAAACCGGTTCCCACCATTTTTTTCAGCATGACTTTTGATGAAAAACGGACTTTTTTGTTTTTCATGTTATGGATCAGTTGGGCTTAGATAAAAGCTGTTGAAACCCTTTACCCCGCTTGGATTTGGTTAATACTTGGTTTATTGGCTGCGCACCATTGGATAGTACGTCACCATACTTTAAAACCGGTTCCCACCATTTTTTTCAGCATGACTTTTGATGAAAAACGGACTTTTTTGTTTTTCATTTTACGGATCAGTTGGGCTTAGATAAAAGCTGTTGAAACCCTTTACCCCGCTTGGATTTGGTTAATACTTGGTTTATTGGCTGCGCACCATTGGATAGTACGTCACCATACTTTAAAACCGGTTCCCACCATTTTTTTCAGCATGACTTTTGATGAAAAACGGACTGTTTTGTTTTTCATGTTATGGATCAGTTGGGCTTAGATAAAAGCTGTTGAAACCCTTTACCCCGCTTGGATTTGGTTAATACTTGGTTTATTGGCTGCGCACCATTGGATAGTACGTCACCATACTTTAAAACCGGTTCCCACCATTTTTGTCAGCATGACTTTTGATGAAAAACGGACTTTTTTGTTTTTCATGTTATGGATCAGTTGGGCTTAGATAAAAGCTGTTGAAACCCTTTACCCCGCTTGGATTTGGTTAATACTTGGTTTATTGGCTGCGCACCATTGGATAGTACGTCACCATACTTTAAAACCGGTTCCCACCATTTTTTTCAGCATGACTTTTGATGAAAAACGGACTTTTTTGTTTTTCATGTTATGGATCAGTTGGGCTTAGATAAAAGCTGTTGAATCCCTTTTCCCCGCTTGGATTTGGTTAATACTTGGTTTATTGGCTGCGCACCATTGGATAGTACGTCACCATACTTTAAAACCGGTTCCCACCATTTTTTTCAGCATGACTTTTGATGAAAAACGGACTTTTTTGTTTTTCATGTTATGGATCAGTTGGGCTTAGATAAAAGCTGTTGAAACCCTTTACCCCGCTTGGATTTGGTTAATACTTGGTTTATTGGCTGCGCACCATTGGATAGTACGTCACCATACTTTAAAACCGGTTCCCACCATTTTTTTCAGCATGACTTTTGATGAAAAACGGACTTTTTTGTTTTTCATGTTATGGATCAGTTGGGCTTAGATAAAAGCTGTTGAAACCCTTTACCCCGCTTGGATTTGGTTAATACTTGGTTTATTGGCTGCGCACCATTGGATAGTACGTCACCATACTTTAAAACCGGTTCCCACCATTTTTTTCAGCATGACTTTTGATGAAAAACGGACTTTTTTGTTTTTCATGTTATGGATCAGTTGGGCTTAGATAAAAGCTGTTGAAACCCTTTACCCCGCTTGGATTTGGTGGTTAATACTTGGTTTATTGGCTGCGCACCATTGGATAGTACGTCACCATACTTTAAAACCGGTTCCCACCATTTTTTTCAGCATGACTTTTGATGAAAAAACGGACTTTTTTGTTTTTCATGTTATGGATCAGTTGGGCTTAGATAAAAGCTGTTGAAACCCTTTACCCCGCTTGGATTTGGTTAATACTTGGTTTTATTGGCTGCGCACCATTGGATAGTACGTCACCATACTTTAAAACCGGTTCCCACCATTTTTTTCAGCATGACTTTTGATGAAAAACGGACTTTTTTGTTTTTCATGTTATGGATCAGTTGGGCTTAGATAAAAGCTGTTGAAACCCTTTACCCCGCTTGGATTTGGTTAATACTTGGTTTATTGGCTGCGCACACATTGGATAGTACGTCACCATACTTTAAAACCGGTTCCCACCATTTTTTTCAGCATGACTTTTGATGAAAAACGGACTTTTTTGTTTTTCATGTTATGGATCAGTTGGGCTTAGATAAAAGCTGTTGAAACCCTTTACCCCGCTAGGATTTGGTTAGTACTTGGTTTATTGGGCTGCGCACCATTGATAGTACGTCACCATACTTTAAAACCGGTTCCACCATTTTTTTTCAGCATGACTTTTGATGAAAAACGGACTTTTTTGTTTTTCATGTTATGGATCAGTTGGGCTTAGATAAAAGCTGTTGAAACCCTTTACCCCGCTTGGATTTGGATAATACTTGGTTTATTGGCTGCGCACCATTGGATAGTACGTCACCATACTTTAAAACCGGTTCCCACCATTTTTTTCAGCATGACTTTTGATGAAAAACGGACTTTTTTGTTTTTCATGTTATGGATCAGTTGGGCTTAGATAAAAGCTGTTGAAACCCTTTACCCCGCTTGGATTTGGTTAATACTTGGTTTATTGGCTGCGCACCATTGGATAGTACGTCACCATACTTTAAAACCGGTTCCCACCATTTTTTTCAGCATGACTTTTGATGAAAAACGGACTTTTTTGTTTTTCATGTTATGGATCAGTTGGGCTTAGATAAAAGCTGTTGAAACCCTTTACCCCCGCTTGGATTTGGTTAATACTTGGTTTATTGGCTGCGCACCATTGGATAGTACGTCACCATACTTTAAAACCGGTTCCCACCATTTTTTTCAGCATGACTTTTGATGAAAAACGGACTTTTTTGTTTTTCATGTTATGGATCAGTTGGGGCTTAGATAAAAAGCTGTTGAAACCCTTTACCCCGCTTGGATTTGGTTAATACTTGGTTTATTGGCTGCGCACCATTGGATAGTACGTCACCATACTTTAAAACCGGTTCCCACCATTTTTTTCAGCATGACTTTTGATGAAAAACGGACTTTTTTGTTTTTCATGTTATGGATCAGTTGGGCTTAGATAAAAGCTGTTGAAACCCTTTACCCCGCTTGGATTTGGTTAATACTTGGTTTATTGGCTGCGCACTATTGGATAGTACGTCACCATACTTTAAAACCGGTTCCCACCATTTTTTTCAGCATGACTTTTGATGAAAAACGGACTTTTTTGTTTTTCACGTTATGGATCAGTTGGGCTTAGATAAAAGCTGTTGAAACCCTTTACCCCGCTTGGATTTGGTTAATACTTGGTTTATTGGCTGCGCACCATTGGATAGTACGTCACCATACTTTAAAACCGGTTCCCACCATTTTTTTCAGCATGACTTTTGATGAAAAACGGACTTTTTTGTTTTTCATGTTATGGATCAGTTGGGCTTAGATAAAAGCTGTTGAAACCCTTTACCCCGCTTGGATTTGGTTAATACTTGAGTTTATTGGCTGCGCACCATTGGATAGTACGTCACCATACTTTAAAACCGGTTGCCACCATTTTTTTCAGCATGACTTTTGATGAAAAACGGACTTTTTTGTTTTTCATGTTATGGATCAGTTGGGCTTAGATAAAAGCTGTTGAAACCCTTTACCCCGCTTGGATTTGGTTAATACTTGGTTTATTGGCTGCGCACCATTGGATAGTACGTCACCATACTTTAAAACCGGTTCCCACCATTTTTTTCAGCATGACTTTTTGAGTGATAAAACGGACTTTTTTGTTTTTCATGTTATGGATCAGTTGGGCTTAGATAAAAGCTGTTGAAAACCCTTTACCCCGCTTGGATTTGGTTAATACTTGGTTTATTGGCTGCGCACCATTGGATAGTACGTCACCATACTTTAAAACCGGTTCCCACCATTTTTTTTCAGCATGACTTTTGATGAAAAACGGACTTTTTTTTGTTTTTCATGTTATGGATCAGTTGGGCTTAGATAAAAGCTGTTGAAACCCTTTATCCCCGCTTGGATTTGGTTAATACTTGGTTTATTGGCTGCGCACCATTGGATAGTACGTCACCATACTTTAAAACCGGTTCCCACCATTTTTTTCAGCATGACTTTTGATGAAAAACGGACTTTTTTGTTTTTCATGTTATGGATCAGTTGGGCTTAGATAAAAGCTGTTGAAACCCTTTACCCCGCTTGGATTTGGTTAATACTTGGTTTATTGGCTGCGCACCATTGGATAGTACGTCACCATACTTTAAAACCGGTTCCCACCATTTTTTTTCAGCATGACTTTTGATGAAAAACGGACTTTTTTGTTTTTCATGTTATGGATCAGTTGGGCTTAGATAAAAGCTGTTGAAACCCTTTACCCCGCTTGGATTTGGTTAATACTTGGTTTATTGGCTGCGCACCATTGGATAGTACGTCACCATACTTTAAAACCGGTTCCCACCATTTTTTTCAGCATGACTTTTGATGAAAAACGGACTTTTTTGTTTTTCATGTTATGGATCAGTTGGGCTTAGATAAAAGCTGTTGAAACCCTTTACCCCGCTTGGATTTGGTTAATACTTGGTTTATTGGCTGCGCACCTATTGGATAGTACGTCACCATACTTTAAAACCGGTTCCCACCATTATTTTTCAGCATGACTTTTGATGAAAAACGGACTTTTTTGTTTTTCATGTTATGGATCAGTTGGGCCTTAGATAAAAGCTGTTGAAACCCTTTACCCCCGCTCGGATTTGGTTTAATACTTGGTTTATTGGCTGCGCACCATTGGATAGTACGTCACCATACTTTAAAAACCGGTTCCCACCATTTTTTTCAGCATGACTTTTGATGAAAAACGGACTTTTTTGTTTTTCATGTTATGGATCAGTTGGGCTTAGATAAAAGCTGTTGAAACCCTTTACCCCGCTTGGATTTGGTTAATACTTGGTTTATTGGCTGCGCACCATTGGATAGTACGTCACCATACTTTAAAACCGGTTCCCACCATTTTTTTCAGCATGACTTTTGATGAAAAACGGACTTTTTTGTTTTTTCATGTTATGGATCAGTTGGGCTTAGATAAAAGCTGTTGAAACCCTTTACCCCGCTTGGATTTGGTTAATACTTAGGTTTATTGGCTGCGCACCATTGGATAGTACGTCACCATACTTTAAAACCGGTTCCCACCATTTTTTTCAGCATGACTTTTGATGAAAAACGGACTTTTTTGTTTTTCATGTTATGGATCAGTTGGGCTTAGATAAAAGCTGTTGAAACCCAATTACCCCGCTTGGATTTGGTTAATACTTGGTTTATTGGCTGCGCACCATTGGATAGTACGTCACCATACTTTAAAACCGGTTCCCAGCCATTTTTTTCAGCATGACTTTTGATGAAAAACGGACTTTTTTGTTTTTCATGTTATGGATCAGTTGGGCTTAGATAAAAGCTGTTGAAACCCTTTACCCCGCTTGGATTTGGTTAATACTTGGTTTATTGGCTGCGCACCATTAGATAGTACGTCACCATACTCTTAAAACCGGTTCCCACCATTTTTTTCAGCATGACTTTTGATGAAAAACGGACTTTTTTGTTTTTCATGTTATGGATCAGTTGGGCTTAGATAAAAGCTGTTGAAACCCTTTACCCCCGCTTGGATTTGGTTAATACTTGGTTTATTGGCTGCGCACCATTGATATAGTACGTCACCATACTTTAAAACCGGTTCCCACCATTTTTTTCAGCATGACTTTTGATGAAAAACGGACTTTTTTGTTTTTCATGTTATGGATCAGTTGGGCTTAGATAAAAGCTGTTGAAACCCTTTACCCCCGCTTGGATTTGGTTAATACTTGGTTTATTGGCTGCGCACCATTGGATAGTACGTCACCATACTTTAAAACCGGTTCCCACCATTTTTTTCAGACATGACTTTTGATGAAAAAACGGACTTTTTTGTTTTTCATGTTATGGATCAGTTGGGCTTAGATAAAAGCTGTTGAAACCCTTTACCCCGCTTGGATTTGGTTAATACTTGGTTTATTGGCTGCGCACCATTGGATAGTACGTCACCATACTTTAAAAACCGGTTCCCACCATTTTTTTCAGCATGACTTTTGATGAAAAACGGACTTTTTTGTTTTTTCATGTTATGGATCAGTTGGGCTTAGATAAAAGCTGTTGAAACCCTTTACCCCGCTTGGATTTGGTTAATACTTGGTTTATTGGCTGCGCACCATTGAGATAGTACGTCACCATACTTTAAAACCGGTTCCCAACCATTTTTTTTCAGCATGACTTTTGATGAAAAACGGACTTTTTTGTTTTTCATGTTATGGATCAGTTGGGCTTAGATAAAAGCTGTTGAAACCCTTTACCCCCGCTTGGATTTGGTTAATACTTGGTTTATTGGCTGCGCACCATTGGATAGTACGTCACCATACTTTAAAACCGGTTCCCACCATTTTTTTCAGCATGACTTTTGATGAAAAACGGACTTTTTTGTTTTTCATGTTATGGATCAGTTGGGCTTAGATAAAAGCTGTTGAAACCCTTTACCCCGCTTGGATTTGGTTAATACTTGGTTTATTGGCTGCGCACCATTGGATAGTACGTCACCATACTTTAAAACCGGTTCCCACCATTTTTTTCAGCATGACTTTTTGATGAAAAACGGACTTTTTTGTTTTTCATGTTATGGATCAGTTGGGCTTAGATAAAAGCTGTTGAAACCCTTTACCCCGCTTGGATTTGGTTAATACTTGGTTTATTGGCTGCGCACCATTGGATAGTACGTCACCATACTTTAAAACCGGTTCCCACCATTTTTTTCAGCATGACTTTTGATGAAAAACGGACTTTTTTGTTTTTCATGTTATGGATCAGTTGGGCTTAGATAAAAGCTGTTGAAACCCTTTACCCCGCTTGGATTTGGTTAATACTTGTTTATTGGCTGCGCACCATTGGATAGTACGTCACCATACTTTAAAACCGGTTCCCACCATTTTTTTCAGCATGACTTTTTGATGAAAAACGGACTTTTTTGTTTTTCATGTTATGGATCAGTTGGGCTTAGATAAAAGCTGTTGAAACCCTTTACCCCGCTTGGATTTGGTTAATACTTGGTTTATTGGCTGCGCACCATTGGATAGTACGTCACCATACTTTAAAACCGGTTCCACCATTTTTTTCAGCATGACTTTTGATGAAAAACGGACTTTTTTGTTTTTTCATGTTATGGATCAGTTGGGCTTAGATAAAAGCTAGTTGAAACCCTTTACCCCGCTTGTGATTTGGTTAATACTTGGTTTATTGGCTGCGCACCATTGGATAGTACGTCACCATACTTTGAAACCGGTTCCCACCATTTTTTTTCAGCATGACTTTTGATGAAAAACGGACTTTTCTTGTTTTTCATGTTATGGATCAGTTGGGCTTAGATAAAAGCTGTTGAAAACCCTTTACCCCGCTTCGATTTGGTTAATACTTGGTTTATTGGCTGCGCACCATTGGATAGTACGTCACCATACTTTAAAACCGGTTCCCACCATTTTTTTCAGCATGAGCTTTTGATGAAAAACGGACTTTTTTGTTTTTCATGTTATGGATCAGTTGGGCTTAGATAAAAGCTGTTGAAACCCTTTACCCCGCTTGGATTTGGTTAATACTTGGTTTATTGGCTGCGCACCATTGGATAGTACGTCACCATACTTTAAAACCGGTTCCCACCATTTTTTTCAGCATGACTTTTGATGAAAAACGGACTTTTTTGTTTTTCATGTTATGGATCAGTTGGGCTTAGATAAAAGCTGTTGAAACCCTTTACCCCGCTTGGATTTGGTTAATACTTGGTTTATTGGCTGCGCACCATTGGATAGTACGTCACCATACTTTAAAACCGGTTCCAACCATTTTTTTCAGCATGACTTTTGATGAAAAACGGACTTTTTTGTTTTTCATGTTATGGATCAGTTGGGCTTAGATAAAAGCTGTTGAAACCCTTTACCCCGCTTGGATTTGGTTAATACTTGGTTTATTGGCTGCGCACCATTGGATAGTACGTCACCACACTTTAAAACCGGTTCCCACCATTTTTTTCAGCATGAGACTTTTGATCGAAAAACGGGACTTTTTTGTTTTTCATGTTATGGATCAGTTGGGCTTAGATAAAAGCTGTTGAAACCCTTTACCCCGCTTGGATTTGGTTAATACTTGGTTTATTGGCTGCGCACCATTGGATAGTACGTCACCATACTTTAAAACCGGGTTCCCACCATTTTTTTCAGCATGACTTTTGATGAAAAACGGACTTTTTTGTTTTTCATGTTATGGATCAGTTGGGCTTAGATAAAAGCTGTTGAAACCCTTTACCCCGCTTGGATTTGGTTAATACTTGATTATTGGCTGCGCACCATTGGATAGTACGTCACCATACTTTAAAACCGTTCCCACCATTTTTTTTCAGCATGACTTTTGATGAAAAAACGGACTTTTTTGTTTTTCATGTTATGGATCAGTTGGGCTTAGATAAAAGCTGTTGAAACCCTTTA